>JBAMJV010002690.1:0-86903 GCA_037951105.1 Echinarachnius parma
ATTTGTTGTGATTAACCGGGTTAACACACTCCTGTTTTAAGTAGACTAGGTTCATATGCGTACATGAGATGTGCCTTCTCATACGCTGGACTTCAATTTATCGTCCTATCCGAGGGACGGAATGTTTGTCGTGAATCCTTTGCTGCATAGAAAGCTCGGGGATGTAACGTTCTCATACAACGTGAGCTGACTCAGATTTGTAAGCATCGGAAAAGATGGGTAGTCCGGTGTTAGAAAGTCTTTCTAATACCTCCTTGGAAGAACACACCCTTACTCCCTCTACACATTCCCCCATTTGCTCGCCTCTTGTCACATCTCAAGTTACACTCGCTTAAAATTATACACAGTGCTCCACAAATTGAAAGTTCCCCCCTAAAATATTGAAAGTCTGCCGTCCACCCACCTTCTCCTAGATGTCTTTTTATCTACCCCCCCCCCCTCCCCCTCTCCCCACCCACACCCACATCCCAACTGGATTTGCCTCTAGCCATTATTGTCTCAAGTTACGCCTTGCTATTAAAAGCTCAGTGCTTCATTCGTCTGTTGAGAAGAGAGAGCTAGAGCCTCTAGAGGGGCGTTAAGTCACGTTTTGTACATCGGAGATAACCGTGTTTCAAGTTTGAAAGCCATATAGCCTACTACAACAGAAATCAATTGTAGCTCTCTTTTATTTTGTATCAATGTTCCCAAAATTAGACATGATAAGTATCCGAAAATTTCGCGACACATATGTTATACTTCTCGTTACTTGATTACTTTCATGTCATATGGCATATCTTATGTATTTTGACTTATTTCATTGTATCTTGTAGTTTGTATACTCATGTTGTATTTTTTTTTCTCATACTCCAAAAGGGGTCGACAGAAAAAAAAATAAAACTTCAAACTTCAAACATAGAGGGGGCTTCGGCTTTCAAGAGGGTAGATATACCTGCATAAAGAGAGTAGCGACAACTGGTGTTCACAAATGGATAAAACATGGCGACAGCTGTTTTAAGTTACTGCATACAGGAATGCTGAGTTCAACAATGCGCTAAACCAGCGTTTCTCAACCTTTTTTAACCCGAGGCCCACTTTGGCTCCTACAAATTTTTGGAGGCCCACCTTACAAGAACATATTTGGAAAAATGAAAAAATGACAATAAAATAATAATAAGAACACTGTGTGGTATCTATTTGTCAGTTGCAATGCAAAAAAACTTTCTACATACCTTCAATGGGACACTTGAGGTTGCTTATGGGAAATAAGAAAATCAAGTCGTGGTTTGATGGGGGACAGGTTCACACGCATTCAGAGTCAGTGGCGTAATGAGCAAAAACTTTTTTTTTTTTTTTTTTTTTTTTTGGGGGGGGGGGGGGGTGCTAAACCAAATCCGAGCAAAAGGAGCAAAGCGATTGAGCGGGGGGAGGGGGAGGGTGTGGGAGGGGGTGTCCCCCCTCCCACGGTAGGGAGCTTTTACATTTTTGGACTTGAAACTGTGCAATCTGGTGCATACCTAGATAGGAAATTCTGACTTGGCAACATGTACTATAATGTAGGTAAACGCGTCAAATATGCACCCCCAAAAATATTCGCAAAGTGACATTATACAGTTCAAACAGTGCATCAAAAGCCACACTATTTATGATACAACAACATGAACATTGTATTCTAGACGTAGACAAGACCGATTCTCGAGGGAGCGAAACAATTACCGAGAGGGGGAAGGGTGATGGGAAGGTGTGATCGTAGGTTGGTGTTCGCCCGTGCACGGTAAGGGGGATTTTGCAATATTTAACTTGAAATCATGCTATCTGGTGCATACTTGGGAAGGAAATTTGACTTGACATGAAGCAAAATCTTATTGCACATCGAATAAAATCAGCCAGGACGTGGACTAGCTACCACAGAATTTTTAAAATTTCATTTTGGCCGACCTCGCGGCCCACCTGAGAGAGCTTCGCGGCCCACCAGTGGGCCGCGGCCCACCGGTTGAGAAACGCTGCGCTAAACTATGACTGAACCTCTTTGAGCATGCAGTGGTTTAAATTCCTTTCGCCATTTTGTATCCATTTTGTGAACAATAGATGTCGCTACTCTCTTTATGCAGGTACTCTACAAGAGCAGCGTTTCTCAACCGGTGGGCCGCGAAGCTCTCTCAGGTGGGCCGCGAGGTCGGCCAAAATGAAATTTTAAAAATTCTGTGGTAGCTAGTCCACGTCCTGGCTGATTTTATTCGATGTGCAATAAGATTTTGCTTCATGTCAAGTCAAATTTCCTTCCCAAGTATGCACCAGATAGCATGATTTCAAGTTAAATATTGCAAAATCCCCCTTACCGTGCACGGGCGAACACCAACCTACGATCACACCTTCCCATCACCCTTCCCCCTCTCGGTAATTGTTTCGCTCCCTCGAGAATCGGTCTTGTCTACGTCTAGAATACAATGTTCATGTTGTTGTATCATAAATAGTGTGGCTTTTGATGCACTGTTTGAACTGTATAATGTCACTTTGCGAATATTTTTGGGGGTGCATATTTGACGCGTTTACCTACATTATAGTACATGTTGCCAAGTCAGAATTTCCTATCTAGGTATGCACCAGATTGCACAGTTTCAAGTCCAAAAATGTAAAAGCTCCCTACCGTGGGAGGGGGGACACCCCCTCCCACACCCTCCCCCTCCCCCCGCTCAATCGCTTTGCTCCTTTTGCTCGGATTTGGTTTAGCACCCCCCCCCCCCCCAAAAAAAAAAAAAAAAAAAAAAAAGTTTTTGCTCATTACGCCACTGACTCTGAATGCGTGTGAACCTGTCCCCCATCAAACCACGACTTGATTTTCTTATTTCCCATAAGCAACCTCAAGTGTCCCATTGAAGGTATGTAGAAAGTTTTTTTGCATTGCAACTGACAAATAGATACCACACAGTGTTCTTATTATTATTTTATTGTCATTTTTTCATTTTTCCAAATATGTTCTTGTAAGGTGGGCCTCCAAAAATTTGTAGGAGCCAAAGTGGGCCTCGGGTTAAAAAAGGTTGAGAAACGCTGTACAAGAGGGTATATGCGTAACTCAATTTAACAAGAAATCGACAAACGCCCTTCTCACTCTCACCCAGCACATTTGAAACGAAACTCAAGGTTAAATTCGCGCATCGGAATCGACAAACGAGTACTTTTCTGACCCATGCATGGTTTAAAAAAAAATCATGCGATATTAATCACTCCCGGGTTCTTCAGGACACCTCATCAGCGTTTATCCAAAGATTTGCACACCCTTTTTGTTGTTGTTCTGTGCCTCTTCTTTTCTTGGGGGAAGGGGTGCTGAGTTCTCATCTTTCCCTCGCTTGTGAAGCACAATGTTCCACTTCAACTATAAGTCAAGGCCGTTACTTTGCTCTTCGAACGTGTTTCATGAGGACTTTGTCGACGCATGGATAAAAACAAAATATGAAGTGTTTATCACGTACTTTGGGACATGTTTTAAGCGCATACGTGCATGGGGATTTTCACACATTTTCACAGTTATTTGTTTGCCTCTGCATCATGCACTGGCGTAACTATTGCGGTAGGGGTAGCCGACGGGTGGTTGTTGTCCTGTATACCCCTCCCGGAATGACGTCTCTACTCTCCCTTCTGCTTCTCGCCCTCTACCCCCCGTTTGGGGGAACGAAAGTGCATTTTACATCATGTTTATAATAATGATAATGCATATAGGTATAGCTCAATAAAACTGTCCCCAGCCTCCTTGTGTGAGATGTTGCCCCCCCCCCGCACACACACCTTGGTGTGCCCCCGTCTTGGTTCCCTAGGCTACGTCCCTGGTTTGTAGTCTCACCTTCACCGGCACACATCTCTTACTCGGCAATCACATGGTTTTCAGCAGCGAGACGAGGCCACCTTCAAGGTCCCTTTATAATATTCTGAGTTCTTTTGTTTTGGAGTGTTGTTTTATTTTCTTGGCATTTGCTCCTTTCTCAAATAATATGCCAAATGTATTTTGGGATGTATTTCTGCAGAGAGATGGGGCTATCCTGAAGGTCTCTGAAGTAAGAGTTCTTTTGTCTGTGTTTCTTCTATTTCTTGGCGTTTGCTATTTCGCAACGTAATGCCAAAATGTATTTTGGGATGTTTTTGTTAAACAAACGTAAGATATCAGAGGTACCGATGAATATTTCAGCGTCATTTTCTTCTTTTTTGGTCTCAAAAGTAATGTCAAATGTATTTTAGAATGTTTTCGTTAAACAAACCGAATAAATCAGAGGTACTGGAGAAAATGTCAGTGTCAGTTTCAGTTTGCAATCTTTGTTCCTATTCATTGAAAATATCCAGTGCCATGAAAACGATGATGACGCGGAATATACATCAATGCAAAAGTAAATTACCGGTAAAAACAATTAAAGGGGACCACCAGGCAAAGAACAACAAATAACTATATGTTTTGGTACAAAGTCTTGATGGCACAACAATAAGTTACTAAGCTGTATATTTATATGGAACAGCCGTAACTACCTTTAATTCATATAAATCAAAGAAAACAAACTGTGGCCTCAAAACAATGTAATAATAATACATCAATACAATATTTTAAATTCAGAAATATACAAAATATATGTCTTGATGGTACAAAAAGAAATGCTTAAACTGTATCTACAATATGAGTTGAATATATGATACCGGTACAATTGACGTATATTCAGTATCATTCACATCGATTTTCCATTTATGCCTATATATTCAAACAAAACTTATGATATAGATTGGCAATACTCTGCACTTTGGTGACTCAATATAGACGGTAAAGCAGACAGTGTAACGGTACGCAGGCCTCTATATAGATATACACTTCACACGTGGGCTGACGTGGCAGAGCAGAGTACACACGGGTCTCTGTAATGAATTCACGAAATAACCTAATCAAGAATCTTCCGAAAATAGACAAACTTGGTTGGATCACTAATGAGTAACTGCAGATCACCGCAAATTAATTCCCGGGGCTTGCTCAATTTACTTTGCAAAATGAAGGGGGTATAGAAACGCGCGACACTTGTGCGACCCGACCGTGTACTTAAAAAATAAGTGTTGTTGGTATATATGGGCCTATATAATACCTTATAATAGACGTTGTTTGTAGTGGGCGAAGAACACTAAAAAAACAAAGACTGTGTCGTAATCGGATGCCATAATGGGAAAGTTTTGCCAATTTATGTCAGCTTTTTCGTTTGTTAGGGTAAAGTGGCCATTTACCAACCGTTATTTATGCATACAAACTTCCTAAAAATTACATGATAACGTCAAGGGAAAAGTTCCTCACAATGACTGTATTATCATTATTCCCTGCTAGATTTTGCAAACCCCATTATAGTAATTACAGGACATACATTCACTGTAGGCGTAGGCAATGCGTTAATAGTAGAAGTATAATAGAAGATGTACACAGGTATTCCACTGGCAGGAAGGAGCTCCCCATCTCCATTTAACTACGCCTATAATTATGCGTAAGTTGTTATCCATTTTCTATATTTTGGTTCATGTCGCGCTTCCAGGGGAGCAGACTTATCCTCAACAGTGTGTTTGTTTGTTTGTTTGTTTTTGTTGTTGTTGTTGTTGTTTTGTTTTTGTTGGGGGGGGGGGGGGGGGCGTTTGTTTTTTGTTCCTGTTATTAGTTTCCCAACCGTGGTCGTGATAGAGGTAGGGGTGGGCATAGGGGGTGGAGGTGGGGGCTATGATATAGAATATGCATCATCTTAAACAAGCAGTTTTCCGTACCCCTGCAGGTAAAAATCCTTCTTTCGGAGAGACTCACATCACAAGAGCGATGAGTGGGCCCTTCTTAGAACTACTCCTCTTCCAAGAAAGGATTTCTACGTTGAATACCATAATCTTCCTCTTCTTGTATTCGCCTCATAGAACATTTGAAGATTACAGAATCATTTTACCCCATCCTTCTTCTTTATAGACAGCCATGAGCCTATGATTGTCTCTGCCAAAGCGAATTTCCTAAGTTATTTTTAGGGGGATATTTTCTACTTCTTTCTGGGGGAGACAACAAATTATCACGCACTATGTATAATAGGATTTTGTCGCTTATTTTCATAATTTTATTTCTTACAAATTTATATTTCGTTGCCTAAAATAGTTGTTTTTCAACATGTTTCAACAGTACAAACTTGAATTCGTCCGGACGTCGCCTTTAAGGTTGTTATTCGAATCCGACGTCGGGCGCAATGATTGGGGGGATATACCAACTCTATTACATTCCTACGTTTCATTTTCTTCGAGAAAATATATTTAATTATAATTATTTCTAAATGTGAAGATATCTTCACAAGTCATAATGGCTAATATGTGTTGGGATATCAGAGAAAACATACGATTTGTATACTATAAGATATCTTGGCATGGCTTGTATTTTAAATACTTGGATATGAGAAAGAGCACACGATTCCTAAAATGATGTGAAGATCTCTTGGCATGATGGCGTATGTTTTCTGGGATCGGAGAGAGAGCAGACGATTTCTAAAAGTAAAGATATCATGGAATGACACATATTCTAGGATAGCAGAGAGAGAGGGATGACGATATCTAAATGTGACGATATCTTGGCATGATGGCTTCTATTTTCTGGGATAGGATCCGGAGCGAGTGTGAGAGCAGACGAATCGTCAATAGTTAGCAATCAATTTTAATGAGGCTTTGCCTCGCGGTCGAGGCGAGTCTTCTGACACCTCGACGTGTGGCGTCCGGCGGCTTATGATTGCTCTCGGGTGACAGTAGCGGCGGGGGCGCAGCTAGTGGGGCGTAGACCCGGCCAATTTAGCTTGTGGGGCCAAGAAGGGGGATCTGTGTAAACAAAACAATTACTTATGACATTTCATGACATTTTGGCAGTGGTGCAACAGGTAGTTTGGATCATGCTTATAGCATAGGGTCGTATAGTCCCGATCAATGCAAACTGGGACAAAGATGGGCCAGCATTCCTCGCAAGGAGGGGGACCTTTGCACACAAAAATAGACTAATGATTGCTCTTGAATGACAGTAACGGTGGGTTAACGTCACAGCAAGTGGGGCGTAGCCCTGGTTAATCCAAAATGTGGGAGCAGAAAGGGTCGCAAAATTCCCTACAAGAAGGGGGTGGGGGTACCGTGTGAGGAATAACATTGGCGCATGCCTACTCCAATGTGACATTGTAGAGTGGTCTTGAGTCGGGTAGTTTGCAGAACGAAGGACAGTCAGGTGCAAGAACCGTTTTACGATTTTCCTTAAAGAGCATTTTTTTCTCTTATCTTTTGGATCTGCCCATCATTGAATGCGTTATCTCGCTCGTTATTTTGTATGGGAAGGGACAATCGGTATTGGAAGCCGTTCGCTGTGCTTGATACAAACATAGAAGGGAATTATACTTCGGATACCCCCCCCCCCCCCCCCCCCCACACCTACCCTGTGCTGTGTAGACCATTGAACATTTGGAGCTTTAAAAATGATAGAATCACCCATTGCAGTGTTGCTCATTGTCCCTCCAAGCGTGTTGCATTTGAGGCGATTCCATTTCATTGCAACTCGCGGTGTCTGGTTCAAGTTGTTGAATGTTCAACCCTGTTCTGTTAAGTTGTTTCCATCAAATGTCCATCTCCTACAAGTTTGGTCTTTTCTCAGATACTGTAGCTATTTCCTAGTGGGTAACGTAAGAAGGCACAACCACAGACAATTTGGTCTCAAATATTTTGCCATTTGTGAAATATTAGTTGAAAATATAGCATTACAAATTCTGCGCATATCTTTCCTGGCGACATGGGAACAAGCAGTAAATTAAACTGTTCTTGTATTGCTTTGTCGGCGAACCTTTGGCAATAAGGTTTGCATAAACAATGGATATGTTAGCGAACTGGTGTATTGTCTTAACCTCAATTTGAATGTTTTTCTGTTTGTGCGAAGATGTTTGTCTGTTTGTTTGATTGTGCGTATTTGTTTGTCTGATTCTTGATTTATCTTGACACCAAATGTTGTAAAACATTTGCTGACTATTGCACATGTAATTACGCAACTGAGTATATACTATGAATGAAATGAATTACTTTTTATAATACAATTTAATGAATGTGATACACTGATCCAGAAATTGAGGTTCAAAGGGGTAAAGGACCGAAAGTGACTTTGATGGCACATTAAAGGAATATCAGATTCGCAAATCAGACGCGGTTTCATCTTACGAGCGCCTTACGCACGGTATGTAATGCACGCTAGCTCTTGATACATACGCATAAACTAGCCCAGTTGAACAAGTCTAAATGCAGAGTAGCATCACTGTGCATGGCAGTTTGCAAAACAAAATGAAATAAAAACACGGAATAATAATGAGGAAACTGATCTCGATGTTAGGCCAACGAGCCTTTGAGCGATCGGGTGGTCGTGTAAACATGTCAGTGCCCCGAAGGATCAAATGGCGTTGAATAAGTATTTATTCATCGGCTTCTTTTCCTCAAACCACATTTTTACTTATAATTCCTGATCCATAATTGAAGTCTGAGATAGTCAGTTTGTGATATATGAGTCTAGTGGGACATTATTGAGCGGGTAAACCGAGCCATGGTTTTGTTTTTTATTCCTTTTTTTATGGAAACTAGGACATTTTGTGATTTGATGAAGTAAACAGAGCCATCGAAAGGTGGTGAAACAAGACACTTTGTTTAAAATGGGAACCTTCTTAAATGTGATGTTGAATTAAAGGGGCGGCTATAGGGATATGTACGCTAAATATATGAAAGCACACTGAATGGTGATAGCAAAAGAAAGATGATTCTACAGTATAGTTAAAGACGTTGAG
This sequence comes from Echinarachnius parma, assembly GCA_037951105.1. NCBI lineage: Eukaryota > Metazoa > Echinodermata > Echinoidea > Clypeasteroida > Echinarachniidae > Echinarachnius > Echinarachnius parma. The sequence continues at coordinate 8,805 of JBAMJV010002690.1, forward strand.
TTGTCACGTCTGAGGGGGCTATTCCAAGTGCTCACAGTGTGTCGCCATAAGTATACGCACGTCGCGCGCTGCATGCGTAGCTTGCATATTGTGTAAGACCCCGTTTACAGTGAAAAAAAAGGCCGGGCCGAGACGCGTCTCGGCCCCGCTTTTTCTCACTGTAAACGCACGCAGGGCCAAATGCGTTACCAAATTGGGAAAACAATTCATTGCAAATAACGCGCCTTTGTTCTGTGACCCCGGCGTGCCTCCAAAATAATGGTTTGTTTACATGCAGAGCGCCACTACGACAAGATATTGAAAGGGCGGCCGGGCCGCGAGGGCCGAGACCGCCACTGTAAACGCACCAAAATTGGGGGGCCGAGTACCGCAATTTAAGCAGGGCCGAGACGCGTCTCGGCCCGGCCCTGTACTGTAAACGGGGTCTAAGTGTCGCACTCAATTAAGCACAGGGTTCCGCCTGGCTCTGAAGACATTTCGCTGCCCTGTGCACATACCCAAGTTTGACGACGCTGTTCCTTTAAATAAGTTAAATTAATTTTAATAAGTTAATTAAGAAGGAACTGTCATTTGTGCAATGTGTATATAACTTTTTCAGTCTACTTCCGCAATATTCGAAGAGCGGTTCTGCTCGTTAATTTCTTCGTGGAAAGGGAAATTTAATTTTGTAAGTATCCACTATCCATTAATACCCGGATGGCGAGCAGCGGTGTGGGTTAAATGCATTGCTAAAGCCCAAGGGCAAGAGACAATTCACAAAAAATATGTCAGTCAATTCCTATAGGAATGTCCTACTTCCAATCACCATAAAATCGACATTGTAAATTACGAACCATCTGCCATCAATTATTAATAATTCATTTGAATAGAAAGTACCGTAAACGAATATCAATGCGGTAATGATTTCCCCTTTGCTACTTGGGAAATTATGTGCGCCATTCCACCGACGCACCATCGATCATTTCACAAGTGAGCGAAATGTAGAAAGTCTATAAATATGGACTTTAAAGATACTGTCCCCCTTTAGAAATCCAAAATTCTTAAGTCGCATGCAAGTTCTCAAAATGGTAACCATTCGAAATGACGTTTGTATTCTAGCGATGGAGGTGGGTATTTCTTAAATTGAACCTTTGTCTATTCGATCCTGTCACTCTTTATATATCCACTGCACGTATTTTAGCATTTATGATAATCGAAACATAAATATTTGAATAATCAACAGCCCATATACATGTATTTATTCTGTTGAAGCACCGTGACACTCTACCTGGAATTGCCAGAAAAATAAACCAGATCAACTATAGCGATGACCAAAAGACTGATTTGGGGCTTTAATGTTTCAATTATGAATTCCGGCCGAATATTAAAATGACCCATGCAAACCAAATTGTCTAGTCAAGTATTCAACGGATGATCACCAAACCGGAGGCATGGTACTCGAGAGAGCTATAATAGCAAAAAATAACATGGATAATGTATTTAGGACAACGACTGCCAACGACTGTGAAATGTTAAAGATTATCGAGCGTGGAGATGCTACATTGCGGGTCGCTATTTTGAACTGTAGCTAGATTGTGCGCACTGCACATAACCATTTTTTAACGTACGATGCGCAAGGCGTTCGCAAGATGGCACCGCGCATCTGATTTAACGAATGCGAACCACCTTTAATAATCACTTGAGACATGGACGTACGAGCATGTCATTTGTTTTCCGGGCCCCAATTTATCATCCTTCCTGTCTACAACAAAGATACGCTGATTTGCGAGGAAAATTTGCAGATTTTGCCCGAATTTGACCTAATTTTACAGTCAGATATTTAAGTTTTGTTAAAATCTCTTCTCATTTCCTGTTCTTGTTCTTGTTTTGTTTAGCTGCAGTATCTTGCCTAAATAAGGGGGAGGCAAGTCAAAGTGTACATAAACCGTGTGAATATTAATGTATACTCCGGCGGCAGCGGCAGTTTACTCTTATTTTATTTTGTTATCAATTGTTCATTATTAGTTTAAATCTGATACACTGCTTTAATTTTTGCTCCTTCTGTTCTCTCTTCCAGACGATCACGTTTTCAAAGGTATTCGACCTCCCCGGTTCGACGTCGAACGGGCACACCAACCCGACGAAGGCGTCTGGGGACATCAAGCTGGCCAATGGAATCATAGAACAGGTTGCAATAAGTGGCGAGAGCGTCAACATTGGAGATGCGCAGAGCGATCCAAGGTCAGTTTTAATAAAAACCATAAACATAAACAAAATCATTATTGTTACGATGAAAATAACCAACTCTATAGACATACAGTATTGTTGGGTTCTTACTCCCGATGCATTATACAGTTAATGATCATACATTGACGCAGACTTTCATAGTTATAAGTTCGTATCATTTTCGATGGCAAATCGATCAGAGTTAGATCGCAAGGCAGAAATTCAAAAACTGGAATCAAGAATAAATCTAGAATGAATCTAGAAACACAACATTATAAGAAGGGGGTAAAAGGGAGCGTGAAGAGGGGAGTGCAAAAACGGGTGTCTAAAATACATCGAAATTTACATTAATGTACATTTTACAAATTAAATTGTTATTTTCAGGATCGACAAGGAGGTGGAAAAAGCGATGGGCTTCCAGACCAAGTCACTTCTATGCATGCCCATCAGAGACAACAAGTACCAAATCATTGGTGAGAATAATAAACAAATGAATGAATGAATGAATGAATGAATGAATAAATGAATGAATGAATGAATGAATGAATGAATGAATGAATGAATGAATGAATGAATGAATGAATGAATGAATGAATGAATGGACGGACGGACGGACGGACGGACGGACGAACGAACGAACGAACGAACGAACGAACGAACGAACGAACGAACGAACGAACGAACGAACGAACGAACGAACGAACGAACGAACGAACGAACGAACGAACGAACGAACGAATGGATGAATGAATGAATGAATGAATGAATGAACGAACGAACGAATGAATGAATGAATGAATGGATGGATGGATGGATGGATGGATGGATGAATGGATGGATGGAAGGACGGACGAACGAACGAACTGCATAATGTAGTCCCCTTATGTCATGTATGTGGAATACTAACTAAGATATTGGTACGCCCAGTCCCATGTGCCCATAGAGTTTTCTTCAATTGAAAGCCCCCATGGGGCTCATGTATCTAGCCCCATGGCAGCTCGCAAAGATGGGTTTGAGCTATGTGTTCATGTTGTTTACTTGATAATGTTTATAATAACCTGTGATGTCTTCTAAAATTAGATACTCGCTTACGATGTTTTGAAGAATGCTATTGCCCCAGAATATGTGAACCATGTACTTATACCGTATTAAAGGCTCTATGTAACGTTGTTATCATGATTGTGCTAAAAAGTCGGTTGGATGGGTTAATATATGTAGTTTCAAACTCAAATTCTAAAGTTCAGTATGATTTGGGTAAGAAATGTGCGAAAATTTAAACAAAGATAATTAAGGGATGTGTTTTTTTGGTTTGGAGAAACGTTACATGTATATATACAGTCATACAAATTTATTAGATATTGTCATATCTTGATAATTTTGGCCAAAAACATTGTCATTATGTGTACGTTATTCATATAATTATTCATTATTGTTATACATGTTCAACAGATCAACACTTACTACTAATATTTCAAATAAAACAGAAGAATGTTTCCAATTTATCATACAACAATGTTATCAACAACCTTTAACTTTATGATGGTGACTTATAAAAATACTAGAAAAATAACATTCATTTTTGGGGGTCCTACGCGTACGTGTTATAATCTAAAGCTTATATATAGGCGTATCATCATCAGCACCATACATGTCATAAACCTGGGTTGGGTCATGTGACTTTATCTCATCGTGACGTCATACCGGTTAACCTAGTTCAGATCATCACTATTTTATTACTTCCATGCTCGGTCATGAAGAGTGAAAAACAAGTCATTAATACTTACTTTGTATATAAGTTTAAGAAAACAGAGGCGCAGCTGTTAGGGATGGGGTGGGGTCAGGGGGGGGGGGGGGGGTAATTAATCGATAGCTCCCTTTCCGAGAAGAAAAGGATGTGCTATTACAACCAACATATGTTATAGTCCCCCCCCCCCCCCCCCCCCCCACACACACACACACATACATACACTTATAGAGAAATATATAAGCCAAATTAAATTTATTACAAAAGCTACATCCCCTCGCCATTGAATTAGCCCACTCACTCTCCCCCTATTACACCCATGGCTATGTCATAATACTATAGGTGCATGGGGGCAGTGCAATGTTGCTTTATGGGATCTTCCTGTAATTGAATGTATAATTAGTTAGAGGGACCAGTCTAGGAGAATGTACTATATTCAAATGACTGTCTTACATGATAAAGGGGCATACCAGTTGGGGGCTCGGGTCTGCAACCACCCCCCCCCCCCCCCCCCCCCCACCTCCCACGAGGGAGGGAAGAATACGCGAATATTCGGGCAATAACTACTTTTTTTTCTTCGAACAACCTAAATTACTGTCACTTCCGTCAGAATTGGCCCAGTTGGTAAGAAAAATTAAGCCTCGACAAGTTTTGATGACAATGATGAGGATTTGGGTGGGTTTACTTACCCTCCATGTGGCCACCAAATAACGAAATCATTCACATAAGCGCTTAGAGATGATGATCAATCATGTACGTGGACGTAGTGTGGCAGGATTGATAGCGCGCGCTTTTCCGACCTCGAGATCCCGAGTTCGAACCGTTGCCCACTCCATTCAGCAAGGCATTTAATACACATTGCTGCTCTCTACCTAGAGTATAAATGGGTAATTGGTCGGGTGTTAATTAGCCTGGGCGCTGTCATATGGCTGCCATTGGCTAGTATGCTCCCCGGGGAGTTGAGATGGTGCGCAATATAATTGTGCGGGTTTGACCTGTACCTGATGACCAAGGGTAATAATAACAGCGCATAGAGACATGCAATTGTACTTATGTGTTATGCGCTATATAAAAATGTTTCATTATTATTAGTATTATTATTATTATGTAAGGCGCTATATAAATCGAGTACATGTATATTATTTAATTATATTGGCTGCAATTGGTTGTCCAATCGGACAAGTGATTGGATTTGACATTAATTTTGACACACGGTCCGAATCTTATTTTGGTTGCCCTGAAATAGGCCAGCGGGGCAACGACCTCGAGGTTCTTTTAGAAATATTTTGTTATCGCATGACAGTGGTCCCGATTCCTTTCTAGGCTACTTTCATCTTCATTCAATAATTTCATTTTAACATAATTAAATAAGTTAAATATTTTACAAGACACGTAATTGTACAGTGGTGCAAATTAAGTGATTTACACAATTAACATCGATATTTTAAGGTAAAAGACTTCCTTTTCAAAATTCATGTTTTTATGGCTTTTAGGCACCTTTCTGAAAATAAAGATTTCTTATTTCACGAAACGAAACGGCGCACGAAAATTAAGTGATTTGCGCACACAGCGCCAACAAGTTGATTTGACCTTTATTCACATGTACAGTGTGTTCACTATATTTCATGGAATTAGGCGCTTTTTCTTAAAATAAAACACGAATCTCCTTTGAACTTTATGCGAGATTAATGTGAAGTCTTGTATAATAATTACATCTGCAACAAAAGCAAGCAGCTCATAACCTAACTAGGTTAACAAAAAGCACTTTCGCCTACAGCCAACGTATCATTACTGACGGCTGCCCACAGAGCTAATGGATTTACATCCATTTAGGAATACTAATCGAAGTGGCGCAGACTAGGGGCGTATAGCTATACAAAGAGGTGGGGACGGGGGCGGCAAAACGTCCTCCGTATGAACGTTGCTCCTCGCTTCCCCCACCTTACCCCCATGTGCGTTGGAAATTGCAATTTTTTCCATTTCATTAAATTAACCATATTATGGTAAATTATAATCAGTATATATACATTTGAATTGAGTTTCACAAGGGCTAAACTCCCCCCCCCCCCCCCCCCGAAAACATCGCCATATTTTCCCCCTCCTCCCGGATTGACACCAGCTACCCCATTGTTCTAGACATGAAACAATGTTTATCGCTGCCGTATATGATCATTATATTTTAAGGAAACTATACTCGAGCCCCCCCCCCCCCCCCACACACACACACCTAGCTCCACACGCACACACACACTCACGCACACACACACATACACACACACACACACACCCACACACACACACACACACACACACACACACACACAAACACACACACACACACACACACACAGATAGACTCACGCACATACGGACAAAATAACATCGCTCCCATCGGATCACACTGAACTACTCCCAAATAAACATATCGATTTTCTTTAAACAACTTAGTATAATTGGGCTATGACTGTGGTATTTAATTGCCAAGTATTGATCCAATTTAATTACATTAAACAGATATGTATAACACGTGCGGTAAGTAGTGTCAGATTGAATATAAGTCAAAACAGTATCTAGTCAAAATAAAGCCAATGCTCTATAAAATATGATAATGTTATTCTTTAATTAAAATACTTTAATGTTCTTTTAAATTTCTTCGCATTAAATTGTACCGTCTTATTTGAGAGTTGCACACTTCATTATATGATCCGTATATGGATTAGATGAAGTTGGGTTTACTCGTTCAAAGATTGCATTTCAAATCTGTTCAGTATAATGATTACCTCCGCCAACGAAGGTAATATGTTTTCGGTCCCGTTTGTTTGAGTGTTGGCGGAGGTATATTTGCACTCCATGAGTGCACTGCGTCTAGTTAATGAATGAAACATGACATCAGAATCTTAACCTGATGCAAACATGAGGAAGTGTAAACGCTATACATATTTTTTTTTAATATGAGAGAAATGAACTGAGATAGAATCGGTCTGAATTTATATGAAGTATTTTAATCCAACGATTTCTCTCATTAAATTTGTCTTACAGGCGTAGCACAGGTTCTGAATCGAACAGACGGATTCCCGTTTGATGAAAACGATGAACAGTTATTTGAGGTAAGAATGAACTATCCTTTCCTTTTCGTTCCGTTGTTTTGAATGTTTGTATCAGTGAATTGAAAAATGCATATTGTTTTTATTTTGTAGTAACCTTGATATAATCAAAGATAGGCTATTATCGTTTTGTTGTTGATAACTTGACAGAATTACGTTTTAAAGTGTGTGTGTTTTTAAATAATTTCCATCGTATATTTGGTCAAAATGTTATTTTTTTTTTTTTTTTGAATCGGAACACGTCCGTAATCAAGGACACGGACAAGAGGATCTGCAAATTTAAAGAGAAATAAAAGAAAAAAACAAAGAAGAGCAGAAAATTAAAGAGAGGCATCTTCAAATTCGGGAGTACGTACAGTGAAGCGCCATGTTTCAGAATGTGACACTCACTTTTCTAGATTATGTAAACTACACAACGCGCTCCCACTCTAATAATGGTCGCGATTCGCTAGGTAAGGGGAACTGTGAGATCGGCCTGTCTCGGCAATGACTCTGTACTGACTCGGCGTTCGTAAATCGCGTAATACTGTCTGACCAGACGACGCTGTGCCCTTAACACTGCGACAAGGCAGTCAAGTTCCCGACATGCACATGTTGCTTCATTTTTTGTTGTTTGTTTTTTATCAAAAACCTGTAGGGCTTCCGTATAGCCTTCATGACCAACGGTATAGCGGATGGATCAAAGGCTAAAGTATCGATCGCGGTTTCCGATGACGGGATGGATGACCTTCCTCAAGTATCGATAATATACTATCGTTGATTTGCATATGCATGTATTATGCCGAAAGCAGCTGAGATGGAGTAGCATAGGCATATCGTGAGTTAGATCAGGAGCTGGGAGGAAGGGACGATGGTGGCCAGGGGCCGTTAGTTTCTTTGCAAATTTTTGAAACTGGGGGTGTATTCTCTACACGATTTTAAGTTAAAATGTATTGTAACTACGTCATACCTACGTCACTAAAATATAATTTAGCAAATCCCTATTCCTTGAGTACAGGTAAATATTTTAGTGACGTAGATATGACGTAAATACATTTTTAAACTTCAAATCGTTTTCAGAATACACAGGTCTTTTAAAATGCATACATTTTTAAAAATTACAAATCAGTAATATTTGTTTTTATAAAGGAGCATTGCGGTTGTTGATGTAAATTTGCGTTGCAAGTTTAAAATACTTGTATTTTTTGGGGGATTATATTTTATTCCAAGGCTACAAATTGATTTTCATTATTGTTAGGTCCAACTTAGAATCTTTGTGAAATACCCCTTGGTTTGAAATGGGTCAATCGGTTTCTTATCAGGACATAATAAAGACTTTAAAATCGCCAATTTTCCCCCAAAGTTTTAGTTTGATTAATTTTAAAAATCGCTAGTGATAATTATAGCTACTGAGAATACCAAACTCGCTGCTCCAATTTCTCCTGTCTCACTTGCAGCCACCTGATAGCTGGAGATGTATGGGGCAAGTATCAAACCTCCCACCCCCCCCCCCCCCCCTCCCACACACACACATCTTTTTTCCCTCATTGCTAACTCCTTTAGAGACAAAAATACAAAAATAATAAATACCGCAAGTTACATCTATCGAGTACATTTTTTCGTGCATTGTGCCCCCCCCCCCCCCCCTCTTCCTGAACTCCACTGAACAAAAGAGGCAGGCAAAGGGTTAATAAAGCTATGACGTCATAGATATAAAGTGAGTCATTTACTGCAATTATCACATGTACCTAGCGTCATCATTGAAACGATTGAAGTCATTATAAACAGTCATGATAAAGGTCTCGGGGAAGGTACTTAAGATGATAATGGAGTGGCAAGTCATCCGTGTTCTAAAACTAAAAGGGCACATTCATGTTCAAATGATTCGGAGAGATGGCCCGATGATTAGAGAATTGACATTAGCTTATCAATCACCCTATCTAACAACGGGCACTAGATTTAATACAGTATTACATTTTCTCTGCATAGCTTGAACACTCAATGATCAGTGCATGTGTGAATCACTTTTAGAAAGCGGACTCGGGTGAGGATTATAAATCACAGTTTTGTTTTTTTGATATCTACACTCTCTTAAAGTATAGGATTGGTTTTACCTCGCAATAAAATAAAACGGACTTAAAACAGTGACAATACATTGTTAGTCTATTTGAATACAAATCCTTTTTTTGCGCAGTAGAATGTATTATTAAGTCCAAAGGTCTTATCTTTTAAATCCAATTAGTATGACTTAGGATAGAGACATTTGAGGCCTTTGAAATTAAGAGATTACATGCATAATTATAATAATTGTTTTGATAGGTTTATATATTCCGTACAATTAGTGAAAACATAGTATAGATTATCGGTGTAATCGAAAGAGTTTCTTTGAAAAACACAATCAAGACCAGTTTTGACAACATTGAGGAAACTGCCATGTATATCTAAGTATAGTCACACAATACTTATGTCCTTATAATCACCATTATTATTTCAGCAGCTTAATCGCGAATGCCTTAAATTGGCAATATCATTGAAAGGGATACAACGTCTGGCAAGTAACTTCTTCCTATAATATTGCTTGCAAGAAATGTTTCGTGTGCTTGGACACCGGTGTAGCTAGAACGTTTCAATATGAGCACCAGGGGGCCTTGTAGCTGTTTATATGAGGGGTACACGTTTTCACCAAACAAGCAACAACAGTTGTCACCATTAGCTGCCCGAAAACAAAATCAACCTTAAGATTTACATACTTTTTGTCGATTTCCCTTGTCCATTATTTTCCCCGCAGCTTGATTTTTAGGTGGGGGCACTTGGGGCACAGAAAATGTGTGTGTGTGTGTGTGGGGGTAGGGGCCATTTGCCCTCTGCTTCCACATAGCTACACCCGTGCATGACTAGAGTAGCAAATCCAACCTTAAATCTTGAGCGACATATACATGGGCTTATCCTGTCCTGTCCTATTGTTTTCTTTATCGTATTTTCTTGCGATTCCGAGCCTCGTTTATCAGCCTGAATAAATGACACGAGATCGAAAATCAATGCTGTCACTTCGATCAAACTATTACTGTCTGGATAGTTTTCATCAGGAACAAAATAATCGTCTGCTGCATCTACATCTCTTAAAGTTCATCATGCGTGGGGGGTTTAGAGGGCACTGCTCGAAATGCTACCAGCAGTTCGCCATTTTAAACTTACCTAATGCTAGTTTGTGCGCAATGCATTGTTCGGTAGCACTTCATTCGTATTTTCTGATTTACAAATTCGAGCTACCTTTAAAGACCAGTTGAAGTTTCGGAATACCGCAAACAAGTGTCGCGGAACCTTTCATATCATTAGAATTACAAAAGACATATCGCAATAGTAATTACTTTAAAGTCTTTGACGTGGGAGAAGGTGTAGATTTAGTTTCATTTGCGGTAATGATAATTATAAGAAATAAAAGAAATTATCGAAAACCGTCCTGTCCACAAAATAATGTTCAGACTTCAGACACATTTATACATATCTGGGTCTGCGGCGTAGACCGCACAAATATTATTTCAATTATTTGATTGCTATCAGGTTTTTGTTTTTTGTTATTGATCTATAGGTTTAATGTTTATCTTTCTTTCGAACGCTATATGTTTATGTATCTTTTTGCATCTGTCTCGTATCTTTCCTCAAAACGTCCCTGTCTCATTTCAATCGATCATGTCATGTCATACATTTGTAAAGAGGGTGTGTTTGAATAGTACACTCGACTATCCCAGAACCAGTGTTTTGAAGCGTGTTTCGTGCTTATCTTATTAAGTGAATATAATAGCCTTACATACTTTTTATGACGCTATTTACTGACAAAATAAGAGAAGGTAAACGCACACTAAGATGCTAAGTCTTATGAGAGGTTAACACAATAGAGTATACCCATTCTATAAGTTCTATATCTCTATATCTGAATATGGGTCTGGTAAGTTCGTCGTTTTGTCTCATGTAATGAAATTCAAAGAGCACTTCTACCTATACTATGACCCAGACATCCATATTTCATATCACAAATCTTTATTTAGACGTTTAATAAAGAGGACAGATGTTGTGACTGTATTTTTAGAACGGAAGCAGTTCGCGGCACGTTCACGAAGCGTATACCCTACCTTGCCCTCATTCGAAATAAAATCAGAATGAGTGCGCCATCTCATATATATTCTTGTTTTATTTAGGTTAAATTATAATAGCCTGTTTTCGCAACGACGACGCGGTTATTTTAGAACGCTAATCTTAGCGGGGGGTCGCACTCAGAGCGAGAATTTCCGCGTAGCGTCCAAACCTACAACGGTATTCGGCTGAATTAGCGTCCGGCGTAGAGCGGCGGGGACAGTCCATACTTCCATGGGTCAGCCAGAGGTCAGTGCATGGTCAGCCAATTAGCGCGCCTGTTCTCTCGAGCAAGGACACGTTCCCATCGTATCGATGCAGGTTCCCCGTGTTCTTCACTGCGAAACTGCAAATAGATCGCGACGGTAGCCAGAGTACGGAGACGGTCACAGGTGATTTAAATCCCCCGTCCTAGCACTTGCGTCGTCGAGCGAAAAGACGCTAATATCTAACGGATAAACACAGTGTGCCACAATGTGAACACGCTATGCAGAACATATAAAAACAATGTCGACACTCGTCACACATACACAATGTGGACACAATGTGCTACACAGATTTACACAGTGTGGACGCAGGATATATCACAGTGTGTTCACAGTGTGATGAATCTTGACACTGTTAAAATGCTCTAATGTAAATAGTCACACCATAGAGCAAGTTCTATCAAAATAAAGTCTTTATAATGTACGACGATGAATATCTTCGGTAGATCTGAACCGATGGTGATCCGTTAACTTTATGAGATTATTTTTAAAAGAAGATAATTGAGACTTCAATCGTATACCAATATCATTGTAGGATTCTTCTGAATGATTTGTAGAATGCAAACATGCCGCTCCAACCCACTACCAAAAGCCCGAATCAAAGGACAGACTGTTTAGAACTATTACTCTTGTGTAACAAAATAATGTGACATCACTACTTCGATCCTCTATTGCAGTCGCCTCATCACATTATCAGTACCTCACACACTCGACATCACTACATCCATGACATCAGAAGAAAATTATTAATATACCACTTAGTTTATGATGTGCTTTCTTCGATCCACCTTAACTCTCTTTATTGAGTGTCGTAGTATATTGGTTCGGGCCTTCGTCTTTCATTATAAGGGTCGTGGGTTCAATTCCCAACCACGGCACGTGTGTCCTTCACTTGCTGCTCTCAACCAAGGTGTAGTAAGTGGGTACCTGGCAGGAATGTATTCCTTGACATGCTTGATGCGCATGCTTGCCATGCCTGCAGGCAGCTCGGCTATACAGCCAGGGTAATAATATACTGTATACAGTATATATACTCGGAATATAATGTCTAGATTGATGGTGCAATATAAATGCTTGTCTATTATTATTATCATTGATTAATCATTGTTCCGCTTTTTTCTTTTGTCAGGCATTTACGATATTCTGTGGTCTGGGTATCAACAACACCATCATGTTCAACGAAGTCAACATGGCGATGGCCAAACAACAGGTGGCCCTTGAAGTGCTCTCTTACCACGCATGTACCTCAAAACCAGAAGTCCGGGCACTCAAGGTAAGAATGTAGTCTAAAAATAAACATCTGTTCATTCCCAAAGATAATATTAAGGGAGAAGTTTCCCCACCTTCAATTTACTTTTGATTATGTTCTCTACACATGAAAACATAATTTCATGCAAATATGTCCAACGTTTGCCCTCTGAACAAAGGAGGGGCATCATTCAAAGTCACTCGTGCATGGGCTAATCCCATTCATCGCGTACACCATGGAGGCTGCCATTATATTTCTTGAAACCCGGATTTTGAATTGTTTGCGCTAAAATTTTACGTCAAACCCAAACAAACAAGCTCGACCTCTTGTTGTTAGAGTTGTTCGGGTTCGACGTCACATTTTAGAGCGATCCGAGTTTCATAAACATCAATGGCAGCCTCCATGTTGTACGCGATGAATGGGATTAACCCGTTAGCGAGTGACTCCCTTGCCCAAATGGCCAATTTTGGTCGTATTTGCATGAAATTAAGTTCCAATGTGTAGATAACTTAATCAAAAGGAAATAGATGATGGGAAGATTTCCCCTTTAATAATACTATGTTATGTTTAAAAGTTATCCAAGTTCTCTAAGCAACAGGCGGCCCTAGAAGTGTTCTAATACAGGGTAAGGTTTTAGATAAATCAAGCAAGCAATCAATCAATCAATCAATCAATTAAGCAATTACAAAATCATTCATTCAATCAAACAAGTAATTATTCAGTGTAACTTGCTTTAAAATTTACGTTGCTTTATTTTATTGGATCTTGAAAATTAGTATGAACAGGAAGTGAGAATCCGAAATCATAAAGGATTAAACGATTTTGTTATGATATATAATATCTTTCAATATGTCGATACTCTTTGCAGTAGAACAATAATATTGAATAATTATGTTGCGCAGTATGAAACGCTTGCATTGATTATCGACCGCTGACATAAAGAATATATTATAGAACATACGATGGAGACTTATTGCAAAATAAAACATTGTTAATTTCCCTGCTACATATTCCATGTTTTGTATTATCCAAAAACGGACCTTCTATTGCAACATACTTAAATATACAAGGTATAAATACGTTCATGGTATTCTAATTATAGAGTATGGTTGAAAATAGAACTTGCGATCAGGTTTATTACGAACTAAAAATTGTTTATAAAATTATATTCTATAAATGTACTTATTTACCTTGATTTGCATTTCATCGAGCTCAAAAACAGAAATTAAATAAATGTCAGTTCGTGCTCAATATTGAGAGTGATTGGTTGGTCATGTTTCATTACAGGATGTCGCATGTTACTTTGAATACATTCAAAAGAAGATTGACAACAGTTACTGTTTATCCCGAGTCAGACAACATTGGTAATGTCATAGTCAGTGAGGAAGGGGGATATTGCCCCTTGTGTGCTTCCTGCCCCCCCCCCCCCTACCTGTGGAAAATATTAAAGTAATAGTTGAATAAATAGACACATACTACCAACCATAGAGGTAAGACCCACTCCCCCCCCCCCCCCTCCCCCATGGGATATGTTGTGCCTTCTTTGCTCCCCATCCACCCTCACCCTTGGGGGTTGAATCTGGTTACGCTATATAACGTTTTAAAAGAAGGAATAATCAGCGTGGTTGTTGCTCTAGATTTGAGAAAAGATGATGAATGTATGCATCATGAGAAATGTCAAGGACAAGACATGTCTGCAAGTGCGAGCGTTCTCGAATGTGACAGGGGCGCAGTCAGGGGGCCAAATAGGGGGCAAAGGGGGATTGGGGCCGGGGATTCCCATGAATGTGGAGGGGGCAGACAATTTAAAACAAAATTAAATTATTCTTGTTTTATTTCTGTATGTTCTTCTAAATCACGTCCATCGCAAGAGAAACGGTATAGGCACAAGAATATGACTGGTATTCCAAGAGGGATAGTCCCCCCCCCCCCCCCCTCACCTTGGGTTGGCCCCACCGCTACGCCATTGAATGTCATGTAATATCGTGATGTATGAAGCAAGACGCGAACAACATTTTTCATTATCGTTAAGTGCAAGTAAAGTAGATAATTGGCTTAAAGGTTATTTTTAGCCACAAGCGGTATAGATGATTGTTGTTCAGTTGATCAAATTGCACTCTTTTATAAAGTGCGCGCATTACAAAATGGGAACATAATTATAATTAATGTCATGTAAATCGATAATGTTCGATGTGTACATCATGGTCATCGATTGTTAAAACAAACATTATTATTGTATTTAGTTATATAGGCCACGATCTTAACATTGAAGGAAGGAGAAGGGATATATGTATTAACAAACATTGATACAACATAAAGAAACGGTACAAAATACTTCACAATGGGTAGAGTCCCTATAATTGAAGTTAAACATAATATTGATTTTTGCTTCCCTTAGATGAAATATGGGTACACCCACGTTCTCTCAAATCTCAACTTTAAGAATCTTAAAATATTTGTGTTATATTCATAAATTCCCATCGCCCACACATGAAGTAAGTGCATTAGCAATATTTGACTTTGATGACTTCTCCCCGACTTCTGTGTAACCAAATCGGACTTGTTGCAAATAAGAAGTCATTCTCAACTATAAAGATCAAAATATAGAACTATTTATTTGACAATGATCTTAAATATACAAATCCATATTATCTTCTTTTTTGTAGGATGCACGTCTTCCAGATCTGAAGAAGCTAAAGTTGACGAGGTTCGACTTTGATGACTTCTCTCTGGAGGCCGATGAGATGCTAAAGGCTTCACTCAAGATGTACACGCACACGGGATTCCTAGACAAGTTCAAGATACAACCAGAGGTGAGTCTCGATCTGAAAAAAATGGCATGCAATCTGATCTTGATTTGTTTTGATTTGTTTTGATTTGATGTGGTATAATTTGACGAGGTCTCACTTTGATCACTTTTCTATGGAGGCTGATGAGATGCTAAAAGTTCACTCAAGATGTACACATACACTGGGTAACTTGACAAGTTCAATATACAAACAGATGTTAGTTCGGGTCAGATTTGATTTGATTTGACTTGATTTGATATGAGTTGAGTTTATACGATTTGACTTGATTTGATGAATGCTTCCGCACACGAAGTCGAGATGCACACAAGATGCACACGCACACGGAGTCGAGACTGAGACCACTGGTTGAGAGTCGTGATAAGGGGGGGGGGGGGGGGGGTTGTCATCAAACAAATTGCGGCCGAGACCACTGGTTAAGTTGTTGACCATTGGTTTAGATGGGTCGAGACCGATGAAAAGTGGACACGAGACAAGCAAAAAGTGGCACTTTCTGAATTTGGGGCGGTGCGTACGCACCCAACGCAACCCCCCCCCCCCCCCCCCCTGGCTGATAATGTAACATTATCATTGACATGCATGCAATAAGTTGATTAGGAGGTGAACCTACGGGCACATCCTGATGCACTAAGTACGTTAATGAATGTTACCACTATGTTCAGGGGCGTAGCGCGAGTGGACTGATTTGTTTGGTTGTTGTTTTTCGAGGGGCACGAATTTGGAATTATCTTATGTATTTCTTGTTTTCACATATTTCCTCGTTATGTTTTAGTGTCTTTGTCAGATTATTAGGGTGCACGTGTGCCGCCACCCCCCCCCCCCCCCCCCAACCAAAAAAAAACACGTAGTTACACCGCTAGTTAGAAACAAGATGCGTACATTTTATCATACAGCCGATGTGCGTAAGCCATTTGTGGAATCCATAATTACCTATCCAGTACAATTATTGCACACTATATGATGTAACTCTATGTATCCCTGGCGTACAGATGGGATGCTTTGGGGTTGAAGCCCACCCCACCCAAAAATGAATAAATAAATAATTAATAATAGTACATTTAAAAAAAGGAAAAGTTGGAATTGGAACATAGTATAACACCTTAATTCTTGGACACACTTGTAATGTACACATTATTGTTGTAACTATAATGATTTGTTCTATTTTTCCTTTAATTTGATTGAATCGTAATTTAATTTCTGTTATATGGACTTTCGTTTACATGCGATCATAATATTTATTATCATCGTGATTATTGTTGTGACTATTCCACAGGTGATTTGTCGGTGGTTGCTAACAGTACGCAAGAACTACAGACCAGTCGCCTACCACAATTTCAGGCATGCCTTCAACGTACAGCAAGTCATGTTCACGATATTACAGGTGAGAATTGAACAAAAAAAATGCATTTCAAACTTTAAACAATAAAAAGAACAGTACACTTCATTAAAGAAACGTTGTAACTTTAATTATATTAACAATTTCATATCCCGACTTGATCGATTCAAGAACGTCCTTTACGGTATGACGTATATGAATACAAAAATCTGATGTAAAATGCTTACATGAATAGTAAAAAGATTGTTGCCAATGACAGAAAGTGATGAAAGGATGTGTGGGAAGCGGATGCAATAAGGTAATCATTTTCCCTCCCCTCCAAAAACATGTCCACTATATTATTGATCGTTCAGTTGTCAAAGAAGTGTTGATATCGCTTCCGCCAAAACATTCCGTTACATCAATCTATATAGTACTTAGTAGTATCCAGCAAAATAGAATTATTCCGGAATCGTCTTCATTATACATAATTCATAATTCATAAGAAGTAATGCCGGAGCGGTCGAGAGACATGCAGGGTCAACCCAAGGCAAATGCGGCGGAACCATTCTAGAAAGGGGGGAGGTAACATTTTTGAGGGGTAACTGAGAAGAAGTTAAAGGAATAAGGTCCTTTTCAACCAAATACCTGCACTGTATTCGATTTTGTTTTCTGTTTGACAAGTAGTAAATGGATCGTAGAATTTAGAACTTCTTCTTTATTTCGTATATTTCGCAAAGGAAAGAAAAGAAGTTGAAAACCTTAATTTTAGTGTTTAAAACGTGTAACTATACTATAAAATCCAATGCGGTATATTGTCAGCAATGTATAGAATATTCAAAATTTTATATAAGCGGCTTTGTCAATAAAATACATCTCCCCAACTTGTATTCAAATTACTTAAGTTGTGGATAATTTAGCCGTTTTTGAGTGAATTTTGATCAAACAAACTTGTTTTTGTTTCGAAATCATGTGCTCTTCTTATTCTAATTCTCAGTTTCCCTATTTTACAAAAATGTTGCCCCCTAAACCAGAACTTTACCACGTTTACTGTCCCTTTAAACGATTCCCGGAACAAGATCGTTGGAATCTTCCAGAAGGATACAATTTCTTCACAATCTCTTTTCTCGTATAAATATTTAGTATTTGTTATTTCGAACTCTTCTCCTTTTTGTCCATTTTTTTTTCATTTTTGAATCGTTCCCGAAGTAGAATCTTTGCCTCTGCTTACATTATTGATTTAAGTATGACAGATGGTCGGGATGGGTTTTTATTGATCAACGTGGCTTGTTTTTTGTGATACTTAGGGAGTAAAAAAAGTTGTTTTCAAGGGAATAGACGACCCACTTACAAAAACTGGGGTTATTTTGTATTTTAATGCGGATTTGTATCGACTGTATATAGTAGTTGGTGTATCGTTAATGTATAAATAGTGAAACACCCACGTTGTACAACAAATCTTGATTTACATTATTTAATTGAGTATTTTGTTTAATCAATGAATTAATCAAATAATGCATTCATCGATGTCCGTTTTATTGGTTATTTAAAAACAAATGAATAAGTTGTTTTATTCGTTGGCTTATTTGCTTATTATTTCTACTTGTTTGTTTGTGTGTTTGTTTGTTTGTGTGTTTGTTTGTTACTTTGAAACCAAATGTAACTATAGGAAAAGTGGGACATTTTTTCCCTTTATTCTTTTCTTAAAGATATGTTAAGAATATCAAACATATTTATTCTTACATAAATCAATTGATTGTTTTGTTTTGTTAGTTAGTTTTATCTATTTATTTATACATGTATTTAATTATTCGTATGTTTATTAACTGATTGATTGATTGCTGATTGATTTATTGATTGGTTGATTGATTGTTTGATCATTCTTGTTAATTTATTAATTTAATCAATTCATTTATCTATTTATTTCTGAATTATACTTACTGAACACTGGGAACTCGAAGAACCTAATGGACATATATGGACAGCTAATACTTATGGTTGTGTGTCTGTTTATTGTTTATGAATTAAGTATTTTAATTTATGATAATTAATTGACTAATTTATTAGTAGTTAATGAATTTATTCATAACAACAGAACACAGGAATCTCAAAGTATCTGACGGACCTAGAACGGCTAATACTTCTGGTCGGGTGTCTGTTTATTACATTCATTTATTATTTTGATTAAAGATAATTAATAACTTATTCATTATTATTTCAGATTGTATCTATATTAACAGAACACTGGAATCTCAAAATACCTGACTGAGCTGGAGCAGCTGATACTCCTAGTCGGGTGTCTGTGCGACGACCTTGACCACCGTGGAACCAACAATTGAATATTTATGTATTTATTTATTTGTTTTTTTTCTTTTGTATTCATTCATTAATAAATTAACTTTTTATTTTGAATTTGTACTTATAGAACACTGGGGGCTCGAAGTACCTAACGATTCTGGAGCAGCTCATTTTATTTTTTGGGTGTCAGTGCCACAACTTGGACCGAGGAACAATTTAATTTAATTTAATTATAACTTTAATGTACTGTACGTATAACTGAATTTTTGTTGTATTTAGCTATTTATTTATGACATATTTATGTATGACTTCTAGAACACTGGTATATCAAAGTACCTGACGGAGCTTGAGCAGCTGATACTCCTGGTAGGATGCCTGTGCCACGACCTGGACCACAGAGGAACCAACAATGCTTACCAAGAAAAGTAAGAACTATTTTCTTCAACTATGTTAGTCTAAAGCTATTTCATTACAACATAATCTGACCTAAAGCCACCAAGGAACCCACAATGCTTACCCAAAAAGTAAGAATTGTTGTTCTTTAATTGAATTTTCCTACATGTACAACCTTAACGGTGAAGTTATTGCTGGCAAAGAGTTTTTTTAATACTCATAACATGTTGAATAGAAGGAATAATGTCTGAAAGTTTCAGTAGTAAAGTCAGGCAACACATAAGAAAGCTACGGCTCCTTTGAAAGGGGCAATTTATTTATATGGAAGATTCAAATTGGCACCATACACAGGCAACATTACAAACCTACACATATAACACATTACATATTGCTATTAAAGTTGTGTATTTGTTTACACAACTTAACACAATTTTGTGTGCTATATGAACCACACAACTGAAAATACTACACAACTTTTTTACGTTTAATTTGCAGTGTATCCAAACGTAATGTAAACACACCCAGTGCATGGCTGAATTACTTCTTGTGATTTAGGGTAACTGCACTTGAATCTGCATGGTCGGTGTCGCGTACTCTCACCAAGGCGGCCAAGTGGAAAATAAGACTAAAGCTATCCCACTTAAATAATTCATCTAAGGCGGCTTCAGGCATTTAGAGCAATGAATAATGTAAGATGTCAAAGTAGTGGGGGTTTCTAAATCAAGTGAGGTAATATTCAGCAAAGCGTGTAAACGGGTTACAATTCCTTGAATGCGAAATCCCATGAAATAATGCTACTTTAAACTGTAGCCCACGGCTCACTTTTCTTTGGCCGCCCATTTTGTTTCAGACAGTCCTCACCCCACCCAATATGCTACTTACCCTGATTTGTACTGTTGTTGGTTTGCCATTATGTCAAATAGACATGTTAATGTAGTGACCAGCTAAGGGAAGCAAGAAAAGTGGTCATTGTACACAGGTGACTTCTTTAGACAGGTTCTTTCACACTGTATTTCTCGGCAGAGGATCATTGTAGGGGGTCAATGTAGGCAGGTTAGCTGTTATATAAACACGTGGCAGCTTTGACTGTATCATGTGTCTGGCCCAGAATGAATGTTTGGAAACGTGTTTGAATAGGTCGGGCTAATCTTTTAACTTGACAAAGACCAACCTGATACACGTTTCAAAATGTATGCTGATTGAGGGTTAGGCAAGTATATATAGGCAAATTCACAATTGGTGCTATTTAGCATGTAGCATGGTCAGGTAATAGTGGCTTTGCTAGGCAGTAAGCAATAACGTATTCAGAAATCAATAAATAGGGGGTGCCATTCCAATAAAAGGGGTGTATTATTATCAGCTTTGCCTGGGTTGCCAAAAACAATTCCATTTCGTTTTGTTTTCGTTTTCTTCTTTGTTGTCTCCAAACTGTGTTTATAGTGTGTATGTGTGTTAGATGAGGAGGCCCAAGAGGGGCGGAGTGGATCGGGGGGGGGGGGGGGGGGGGGAGAGGGGGGTCTCATCGCGGGCAACAACCTTTGATGTATTCGCTGCTACTACTTATTGTTGTTAAAAAGTATTTATTTTGATAAGACCGTCCCATGATAGTACTACAACCGACGGCTGTTTTGATTGTATTCAGTCGGCATTTGGCTCCCGTGAGGTCTGGGAGAGACATTTCAAATGAGTTCGAAGGACCTTTATTTCTCCCCTCTTTCTGGAGGAATGTGAGATGGATTCACCACAGAACGTATAAGCCTAGCATGGATAGGGGGCAAGGGGGCTTACACCTTTCCCCTCCCACGTTAGATGTCACACCCCTTACTGCTATTACCCCAACCACGTCATGGGGATGAATACTGTACATTGAAATACATGTAATAAACATTCTACTTTGTGTTTAATTGATTACATGCAAAAAGTGTTTGCTATTCTGTCCCTAAAAAAGAATGTTGTCCCACGTTTTAAAAGAGATACACCCCCAGTGGCGTAGGGGAAAGATGGGGACAAAAGGAGGCACTTCCTCGAAAATGATATAATAATACAAAAACTATCAAAAGAAAAGAGTCAAGATGTAGACAAAATGAAATATAAGGAGTGTGCCACTATGACTGATGTCCTCCCCCTCCCTATCTCTATTTTCCCCTTTGCCACCCCATCCCCTCTTATGTTACTATGGGTTAGCCCTCGATACGGCAACGGTATACGTAAAGCAAACATGCACTGAATATTAGGGTGGAATGAAAAAAGGTCGTAGTTCTCTAGAGGGCGCACTTCACCTTGTTATTACAACACTTATTGTATGCTTGGAATGGCTGTAAAATAATCATAGGTAAAAGGGCTTAACGAAACAAAATGATACTGATGTGCATATAAACAGACGGTTTTCAACAAGTATTGAATATTGAACTTATTTGCAGAAAGTGCATGTTCAATTAATCTTTAATCTACGGGAACCTGTTTTACCATGTTTTCAGGGAGTATTATGATAGAGCCGTGAGACTACGTAATTCGCTGATCCCCTCTGTTTTTTGTTTTTTTGTTACTACGGCTACCGCAATTATGCTAGAACTTTCAGCAAGCCGTCAGCGAGAAGAGCCCAAAGCGTGCACTTTAAAACTCAAAACTTGCTATTTTAGGCATATAATGTAAAATAAATAAATATTAGTAATTACATTTAAGAAATTTCTAACAATAGGGGTGGGGGTGGGGGCTGGGATGAGGGTTTTGGGCAAGATGGGGGCAATCGTTATTTTAAGATTACTTAATTAATGTTAACAATGTTAACAGTCATGGATTTAATTGAAAATGAGCGAAGAAATTTGGGCTTTCCCTGGAATAAAATCGTTTGAGTGTGCTTCCATGTCATTGATTTTATGCAAATTGTAAACAAAAATGTAAACTTTGTTGAAAATACGATGCAAGCTACATCACAGCGATAACTACATTACTCGTTCCCCATTGAAGACTGAAACTCTGCGGCCCTTTTCGCGCCAAAACCTTGGACAAGTCACGTGCCTACCCTTCATCGTCTGCTGCATCGGCTGCAGGGTCGTATCGCACGCCCTGTTACCTTGACAACGGCGTTTCAGGTCTAGCAGCACGCAAAACGTGTGGGCGGGCGACAAAAGGCACGACAGCTCGAGTTTCTCTACTACGCCCAGGGAATCCAAAAAGCAGGCTGGAAACACGAGTATACGATGATGCATGTAATTGCTAGTTATCTCTACCAAAAGACGACCGCCATTTTTCCATCTTTTTGTCAACTAAAGTAGGAGATACAAGCATGAAATGATAGAAAGGGATCCGCCACGGGAATGAAATTTGAACTCTGAAGTCATCTTTAGCGAGGCAATCGATGCCCGCACATATGGCTTTCATAACACAGATAACGGCTTGACATAGCTTACAGACGGAGCACGGAGGCGACCTATGGGGTGGAGGTGGGGTGGGGGTCTGCAAACAGGTTTATCATTGGGGGAGGGGTGGGGGAATCAGACTGCCTCAAAATAAAGATAAAGTACTGTGCATGCAATTATTGTCCCACATAAAGCAGCGAGGGGTATAAGGAGCCCATAGGGGGTACATTTGTCCCCTATAAGCCATGCGAACCCCTTCCTTTCTCTTCTACGCTTTTTGATAACGGGCTGTAATGGAAACGCAAATGACCTTATCTGTGTGTCTATTGTTGATGTTGTTCCATTTTCCTACGGCTATTATTTTTCCGTTGAGTAACACAGAAAAACTCACTTTGAGTAAGAGGTTGTAAGAATATTCGGGTACAGAGTTCAGCAAAACAGCACATTATAGACAGATAGTACTAGGAAAGCTACATAGTGAATATGCATTTTCCAATAATATATTATACATTTTAACACTGCATTATACTATACAATATCATGTATTAGTCATAAATCTTTAATGAAACCTTAACCCTCTGAGTGCCAAAGGACATTGAAAGAGTCCACTCGAAAAGCTACTAACCATTCTCGCTTTTTAGACATAATTATTCCTTTTTAAAAACACAGTTACAGCATTCGTTTTTCACTAATTCCCAACCATATTGTAAAGTGAATGCTATGTACAATGTATACAAAGAATGATCTTCCAATTTCATGATAATTGTATATGCGCATGGATGCAGAACAATTTTGCATTAAAGCAGAAACACTCATGACGACCTGTCATTGAACACATTGACTTTGCTACTTCTCTTTAGACATCAAATTTTCTTATAATATTCATTGCGTATTGCGAATAAGTTTCATTTACAACAATTCTTTTTAGGCCTTTTTCGAGGGAGGGCCATCTGGCTTCCCTTTTTCTGTTTTGCTAGGTTGGCAGCTCTGCACTTGACCCAACAAGTTCATTAGATAAGTTTACATGAATAGCTACCCCCACCCCCCCCCCCCCCCCCCCCCCTCCCTACCTATGTATCTACGATGAACATAATTCTGGTAAGAAGCTCATTCCAAAACTAATATATATATTGTGTGCATTTAGTGACAAATCAACAGATATGATTTATTATATTAGCATCGTGACAAGAAACGACCGTACCACTGAGGTGGGTACAACGGTTATCTAATGCAGATGTGAACCTCTTCTGTATATAAGCTATAGTGAGCAAGATCCCAACTTAACCAAAATGTGATTGTTTCGTATGACATAAATATATGCACAATCTGTTATGTTTAGTCCGGGTTAGTTAGCCACATACATGGTTAGCCAGGTCAGAGCAGCATGTGTTATTTTTGTTTATGAATACCTCATTACTTCCTGGTCTGGATTCCCGCAATTACATACAGGGATGTTTTTCATTTACATCGATGTTCGGACCCTGTTCAGGAAATTGAATTATTCCCTCACCCCACCTCACATTACTCCATGGGTCTCAATCGCCTCTGGCACAGTACTAAGAATCAAAGGCAACCATAGAGTATCGGAATTCTTTCTTCCTTTTAATATTTGACAACATTATAATTATGTTTCGGTAATTGTTTTACTCTTTAATTCACTTCACTCTCACCCACCCCTCCCTCCCTCCTCAGGTCTCAATCGCCTCTGGCACAGCTCTACGGATCGAAGGCAACCATGGAGTACCATCACTTCAACCATGCAGTCATGATCCTCAGTAGTCAGGTATTTATTTAACCCCTTGCCTACGAAAACCTGGTGGAACATAATTATGTTTATTATATGGAAAGTTGAAACATACATGTTAGGGAATCCAGGGGTGTTGCATAAACGTTTGCGATTAAACGCTATATACTTCAATAAATCAAACCCATCTTTGCGTTTGAACACAATTCCATTGTCATTGATTGTACAGTATACACACATCTGTTTGATTTCAAGCTCAACATTGCCTTTGGTTTAAAGAAGTATTGATAAACAAACAAAACACTCGTTTAGTTTGGTTCATTAATTAGCGCAAAGTTGCGTTTGAAATAAAACTATATATTTAAGACATCAGTGTTTGTTGCGTTTAATCGCAAAGTTGTGATTAATTGCAAAGTTGTGATTGATAGCAACATACATAGATATTATACATACCCTTTAGTTGATATCTATTTAGTTTCCATAACTCGCAAGGGGCGCTAGGGATGTATAGCAATGGGGCAGTCAATGTATTGCAGTCTTTTTAAGCAAAACAATCATTTAATTGATTGATAAAACAAATATACAGATATGGAGATTAGTACAACCTAATTTAAAAGTTGACTCAGACAAGATCTGGATATTGGTCATTCTGTCCAATCAATAATTGTGTCATCAATAAATGTGTCGTTAAATAGATAAAAATGTATTGTACCAACCATTAGTTATATTCCCTTCTATAATTGTATAATGTGCATTTATATTTTCACTACCACAATCAAAGGGGTTAGATTAAGACAATTTAGACAATATGTAATTATTATGCTTAGGGTCAGAACATATACAGCAAGCTCTCTTCCACGCAGTACATTTATCTATCCACTATCAAATCCAAAGAATTACACAATCTTGATTATAACAAATTAAATTGTACTTTTTTGCCGTTTTGTCATCATATTTAGGGTCACAACATCCTTGGTAACCTATCATCAGAGCAGTACAGCGAGGCAATGAAAGTCCTCAAACATTCCATCATCTCGACGGACCTGGCACTCCATTTCAAGTAAGTCCGATGCGTCATCTTTCCCAGCATCACTCTTCTATCTCTCTTTTGTATGTTCCAGCTATTGTCCTCATCCTCATTCACGTCATCCTCCCCTTTTTCGTCATCCTCTTTTTCGTCGTCATCTATACCGTTCTCATTTTGTAAGGTTGGTCCGATCTCCATCAACCTGGCGCACCATTTTAAATAAGTCGGATACCCCCTCCCTTACATCCTTTTGCTCTCTCTCTCTCTCTCACTCATTTGTGTGTTCCTTTATTCTTCCTCATCCCTGTCCTCCTCCGTCTCCTCCTCCTCACCCTTCTCCTCTTCTCTTCGTCCTCCTACTCCACCTCTTTTTCGTCGTCATCTACCGATCTTAACCGAACCAGCACTCCATCTCAAGTAAGGCCGATGTGTCTTTCCCAGCATCCTCTCTCTTTAGTATGTTCCTGCTATCCTATCTTCCTCATCATCGTCCTTCTCATCCTCCTCTTTTTCGTAGCCTCAATTCTTGAATAGATGGCGTATTAAGAATAGATGCTTGACCTCCTTATCATTCTATCATCATGGCCGTCACATCTCCACATCTCCCTACTTCACTTTAAATTAATCTTTGTATCCTCTTCCCATTTCCCCATTTTTCCAAGTCACTTCAGTATTAATTATTATCTTTGATTTCCCCAAAAGATTAGGTAATTTCCTATCGCTCATCGTGTTAATTTTTACTCAGTTGTAGGGTTCCTTTAATCCCTTTTTAATCTATACAGTTTGGCCATAGTCTTTCTTATTCCATTTTCGTCCTCTCCTGTGCATTAGAATTTTCATAATTCGACGATAATAACTATCCACTTCATGGTATATTGGATCCTCTGGGCTGCCTGACTTGCAAACCTCTACTCACTGTAGATTTTGTCAATGTTCACCTTATCCTAAATTTATTGTCAGTGGCTCTTTTGTAAGATATCATCCTTCCCATAACAAACATGAATAAAAAAAACACGTCCTTGGCATTGAGCTGCCCCCCAAAAAAGTGAATTTGATGATTTTCCCTGAAAATGACACGGTTTTACCCCAAAATTAAATTACTTTCACCGAATATGACTTGAGTTTGCCTGAATATTACATGAGTTTAACCATATACAACATGAGTTTTCCCGAATATTGCGTAACTCTCGCTTGCCGCAGCCACATACCCCCACTCCCCCCTCCCCCACTCCCCCGCCTTGTACGCCTTTGCTTGCCCGAGGCACCGATCCATCCTTTTCATTAAGATTGAGAGTGCATTACGACACCCATGAGATGCAATTCATAATGCATTAATCTTCTTCAATCGTGCTCTTCGGAAATCCCCGGTTTCTCCCAAGTATCCTCAGGCCTACTTTTATTTCATATATAGATGACACGAAGCCGAATAAGAAACCTTTCTTTGATTCAATCAACTTCTATTTGCGGTCATCACTTCTCCGTATTGGGAAGAATGGTGCACTTAAATTTCAAGTTTTAATTTTCCCTCAAAGGTAACAAGGACATCTGTGCGAAAAGGGTCTTGAAAGTTGGATGTTATTTGAAGAAAAAAAATAAAATGCCTTTAAATCATTGTGAATATTATTAACTAACACTCTTCATAATTTTATTTTTTATTATAATCATTTTCCCCAGGGTACGAGGGCAATTCTTTGAAATGATTCGAATGCAGACATTCGCGTGGACCCTCCCACAACATAAAGAGCTTCTCAGGTGGGTATTATATAATGATGATGATGATGATGATGATGGTGATGATGATGATGATGATGACGACGATGATGATGGTGATGATGATAACGACGATGATGATGGTGATGATGATGATGATGATGACGACGATGATGATGGTGATGATGATAACGACGATGATGATGGTGATGATGATGATGATGATGACGACGATGATGATGATTGTGACTATATGATGATGGTGATATATGATGATGAAAATAATCATAAGAACAATATTAATCTTAATATTGTTTGTAATTAAACTGAATTGAATTTAATTTAATTGTATTCATAATAAATATTATTGATGAAAAATAGTTACGTTATAATCTAAAATGTGAAAATTATTTTTAAAAATAGAATCACAATAATAAATCAAAATAATAATACAGATCCAGTATTCATTTTGTTTGTCAGCTAGTATATAGCAGGACTAAATATTATTTTGCACCTTTTTTTCTTCTTTCTTCTTTCGACAGGTCTATGTTAATGACAGCTAGTGATGTTGCTGCAAGCACAAAACCTTGGAGGACACAGCAAAAGGTACGTGTTTTACTATCATCATGGGCGAATGGGCATTGTTTGCAGGGTGTTCTTGGCTGAAACCCCTTGTTCCAGTAGGGTAGCATGCTACGACCTATTGGGGACAAATACACTATCGGTGGCAACTCAATATTTTTTATTTTTTGGAATTACTACTCTCATGCTTTGTATTATTTGTGTCAAATGATTGAGTTTTTGAAAATAAATGTATATGACTAAATAATAAAAGACTGAATAATACCTAATGTACCTGATACACATCCGGTTGATGGTAGAATATTATGTTGATTAATAAATTATGTGAATTGACATCTTCGACTTCCCACACCTCCCCCCCCCCCCCCCCCCCCCGACATATTAATGATGACCAAGTTCCAAGAAATTTGCTCCTGCCTGCGACCATGACGCCTTTATTAGTTTTTCACAAAACATCAAAGATATCTTACTCTAATCATATAATTATTTCTAACCCTAAATTTCACCAAAACATTAAACATGCAGGAGCAAATGGCGTACATTTCATTTGAATATCACGAACAGAATTTCGCTGTTGACCAGCTGGTGTTTCATGTTCATTTTTCTTCACTTTTCTACAGATTGCGGAGTTGGTTACCAGTGAATTCTTTGATCAGGGGGATAAGGAAAGGAATGAGCTCAAGATTGAACCCACGGTAAGACAATATTATGATTTCGTGCATTTTGTCAGGGTATATTATTATTCATTTAAACATAGAGGGAACTGACCAGAAATATATGGATGAAAAAATGAGCAAATTAAATTGGGCTTCGCAGGGAATCCCGAGACCGAGACCCCCGTTGCTCTAACCATTGAGCCACAAGGCTTCGCAGGGAATCCCGAGACTGGAGACCACCCGGTGGTCTAACCATTGAGCCACAAGGCTATGTTATGTACGCCGAATAGGATTGTATTTTGTAACGAAATTATTTGTTAATCTCAAACCATCAAGTTTAAGAATGTGTAAATCATTTTAAAAACAAATATTTAAATGCAATTCTAACTTTTGTGTTATTCTTCATAATACATTTGGTATACAACATTTGCACATTTTATTGCAAAATTAACTTTAAATTCTTTTTTAAGGTTCAAGTTCAAGTTTTCATGTTCTTTTTGTTTAACTTTGTAGTCGATGTTTGACCGGAGGAGGAAGGATGAACTGCCTGAGATGCAGCTGGGCTTCATTGACGGGGTCTGTCTACCACTCTATGAAGTGAGTATTAAAAACAATAACAAATTGTACAGTACAGTACAAAATGTATATCGTGTCCACATATAAGAGAAACAAGAACAGTGGCCAGTGTAGAAAGGTGAGCTCTATTGTAGGAGTTTCAGTACCGTTATGCTTCACTACATAAGATCTCTTTTGGTGGTCACTGTGGAGAGATTTGCTGCTATAGGCAGGTGGCCATTAAGAAAGGTTTGACTGTATCTAGTGACTAAATTATGCTTATTTAAGATCATTTTTAGTATGGTTTTTAACTAGTTATAAAATCAGTGGCAGTATTAGTACATATTCCCTAAGGTGCAATGGGCCTCTTGTAAAGACTAAATCAATCTTCAGTTTATGACACTCGGAGAGGGACTTTACATATATATTTTTTTCTAAACAAAGCTCACGGTGCTAATTGTGTTAATAATTGATCCTGATTGTTATCAATATGAACATTCCTTTTTTTTTCTCCAGACATTACGATGTTCCCCTTTTCCAGACTCTAGTAAAAGAAATGTATATATAATATTTAAATGTTAACCGTTATAACATACTTCTTCCCCTTTTCCTAGCATCTCTCCATATTATACATGTATGTATTTGGAGTATAGCATATTCAAACATTTATATTTGTCTATCTTGATTATCTTTGTCTCTTCCAGTCTCTAACGAATATTTCAAGCAAGTTCCAGCCGATGCTAGCCGGTGTTCGGGCCAACAGACAGAAGTGGTACGATCTAAACGAACAGAGGAAACGACGGAAAAGCTCGTATCATGCCTCGAAACAAGGAAGCGTATAGTAATCGAGGAATTATAGACACTTTCAGACAATATAATTGCTAATGAATTGTTTTTTCATCTTCAGACAATCGACATGAGTTATTAAACAATTTATTTCGCTGGTGTTAGGGCTATAAGAGAAAGAGGGTTCAAGCTGAATGAAAAGATGAAAGCGGCGGAAAAGCTCGTATATATCGTGCCTCGAAGCAAGGAAGTGTATATTATAGACTCTTTAAGACTTCAATATTGCTAGCAAAATTATATATAATCTTCGACATTCGACATGAATTCCAGCATGTTACGCAACACATTGTTCGCATATAGCGATTTGGCTTGTGTTAGGGCTTACAGAGACGGTAGTAATATCTGAACGAGCAGAGAAAGCGGCGGAAATGTTCGTAATATCACGCCTCGAACCAGGGAAGAGTATAATGATGATGGATTTAAAGATTATTGCTTTCATCTTCGACATTAGGCGTTCATTTTTACGAAACGCGTTATTTGATGGTGGTAGTAGGTCTAACAGAGATGGGTAGTACAATTTAAAGGGGTAGTCCGGGCCTGATAAAACCATTCGTTATTTGAATAAGCAGAATAAGAGGCATAATTGGTGAAAATTTGATCAAAATCGGACAAGAAACACGGGAGTTATACCGATTTGAACATCATGTAGTAATGAGCGATCGTTTCAAAATTGCCGCCATATGCAACATCATTGACGAGCAACTCGCCATGCCTTTAGTACATGAAAATACACTTATTTCTCATTTTCGTTGCTAAAAATTAATTTTTCTCTGCTTGTTTTCACGAATTCATAGAATAATATCGATGGGCCAACCTCTTTGGAATGTGTAAGCTCATAAATTTGCTTTGTTATTAAGAAAAAATTTTTTATTTTTAATTTCCATGTAGAAGTCAAAATGGCTGCAGCTCGCAAGTGACGTCACGATCGACAGCAATTGCGAACGATACTAAAAATCGGAGCAAAGTTCATCCTGTCATAACTTTTGTATTGCTCCACCGTTTTGGCTCAGATTTTCGATCATCATTCTTCATATTCACTTCATTTTATAGCAAACATCACATTTCTGGGGTGGAATTCCCCTTTAAGGGGACTTAGTAACATTATCCAAATCCTCAAAACTTACTTGGAACTCTAGTGGTTCTCTCATACCTTGTCATATTCATATTAACACTTAAAGCACGAGACAGGTTTCGGTTTTTCAAATTTCCATTTTGTTCAAAAGATATTTACGTGTTAAGTGTATTAAGTGTTCAGATTTTAAACTGTCTACGGAATAATTTAAGCCGTGTACAAAGTAAGTGCAATGAGTTAGTAAATATCACTTTGCATTTTTGCTAATTTCTTGGCCAAATAACATCCAATTAACGTTAAATGTTCATACATTACTTTGTGGACATATCAGATCACACCAATACACATTTTATGAATCAATCGTCACTTTTTGCACTTGTCAACAAAGTTACTAGATCCCTTTAAACAAACAGAGAACGCGGGGGGGGGGGGGGGGGGGGAAGTGGGGTCGTATCACGCATCCAAACAGGGAAGCGTATAATGATCATGGAATAAAAGATATCTTTCAGACAATATTAATGATATACAAATGTTATTCACTCTTCAGACACGCAATATGACTTATAACGCAAAACATAATCTGTTGATGTCAGTGCTAGCTATGACATTTGTCTGATGAGATATAAACATTATTTTATCAAAATCATCATTCTCTTCAATCCACACAACGGTCTTCAAACTCTAAAATGTGCAAACTGTTGATTTTGACTAGAAGAATTTAATTTTTCCTTTTTCCTTTTATTTTCGTCAATTAAACAACCGCCTAAAGTCTCCTTAGACACATCTTTAAGCTTTTCCCGGGTGGTGTTACTTCACAATCGCCGCCGTGTGTATCGTGATCTGTCTAAATTTCCCTAAAAGGGGTCATTTTCGCATGAGCTCGCGGAAATAAGGAAGGATACACATTTCGTGACAGTATTCATGCTATCTGAAAAATATGGTTATTGGGGACTTTGGGGTTATTTACACTGCGATAACGGCTATTACACCTTTGCATATGAAGTAACACCACCAGGGCTTTTTCAATTTGTTTTCATTTATAATCAGAAATGTGAACATGGTTTATGCTTGTTTTCACATGGCATTATGAGAACTGGAGAGAACACTGGCTGAAAAATAATAATAATTAATTGATTAATTAATTAATTAATAGCAAGTAATCATTCCAGCTATAAAGAGCAAACTTGAGCAGAAATATAATTGAACTTGAATGAACCACTTCAAGAAGTATATTTCATATTTGTAATTATTACAAAATGCAAAGTATTTCATGATCTAAATATTATGATGCGGTATTCGGGAAAAATCATTCCTCGTTTGGATTATATATAGGCTATTACCTGAATAATTAAAGGATTTATTGTTATCTTTTTACAAGTATATATAGGCATAACGGTTAAATACGAGTACCGTTTATCTGCACAACTTTTTACATTAGCGTACGAGGTGGCTAATTATTATATCTCTCTCTCTCAGTATTAAATCTTGAGAGGAAAACATGTTTCACTTATAATGTGCCCGTATTTACACGTTATTACTGATGAGTCTTTTTGTTGATAACCATGTAATTATATCTCAACATTTCATAATAGATGTTTGTCTATTTTATATTTACTATGGGATGAAATGTGAATGTGATATACAGATCAAAGCATATAATGTATATAATGTTTTTTATAAGATTAACTTTTCATTTTTATTTATGAAAAACAAAATAATGTTTTAATGTCAATATTAGACAGAATAATATGGAATTACGGTGAAGGGAGGTAAAAAGTAAAAGTGTAATCATTTATTTCATGAAATCGTGTGAAGAAAATTAATGATTGTATGAGTTTAAGCATGTGAATACTGGCGTAAGGCATTTTTCAAAAACTATTGAATGTACAGAACGATTTATATCAGCTTGTGAGACCAAATCAGAGTTCATTGTTCCTATATCATACTTTCTGAAAGAAAAGCCCTTTCAATTGAAGAAACATTAAAGGGATAGTTGAGTTTTGGTATAGAGGGCGCTACACAAAATAATTTTGTGTGAGATAATGAAAATCTGAGTGTCAAATTTTAAAGAGCATACAATTTTAATGACAGAATAAACTTTATTTGATCAAAATCGGTTCAGAAATGGCTGAAATATAATCATTTGTAATAATTTTGGGGCCCCACAAATATTCGATAATTTTGAACCAGCCGTTTAAAAAAAATTGTTAATGCTTCCTCTTTTCAAAATTGTACAAATGAGGGTTTTAAATAATTTTTGATTACCTCTCTATCTAATCACTATTTCAACAAAACATCACATGCACAATATTTTGTTTAAAATGGTTGAAACCAATAAGTTTTAATAGAGCGCCGTCTTGAGTTTTAACGGCTTTTTTTAATGATAACAGGCTTTTTACTTATTAATTTGTAATTTTGTATTCCTTTCGCGCATGGTAGAGTTATAAAAGTTAGTTTGTAATGTAATGGTGCAGGTTTTGGTTACTAAAATTCAGTTTGATCAAAACTGTACTCTCTTTACCAGAACTCAACTATCCCTTTAATATAATGTGAGAGGTAGGGAGAAGAATGACACGGAAGTAAAAAACAGTTAATATGCAAAACACGATGAATGCAATGTTAAATTTGTTAAGATAAAGAAACTATCATATATATAGCACAAAAATATTTCCTAAGATATGATTAAAAGTATCACACATGTTCTCATTATTTGTTAGCAGGTTTAATCGCAAGTATCCAAAATTTGTATAAATGTCTGTATAGAAGAAGAAGAAGAAGGAGAAGAAGAAGAAGAAGAAGAAGAAGAAGAAGAAGAAGAAGAAGAAGAAGAAGAAGAAGAAGAAGAAGAAGAAGAAGAAGAAGAAGAAGAAGAAGAAGAAGAAGAAGAAGAAGAAGAAGAAGAAGAAGAAGAAGAAGAAGAAGAAGAAGAAGAAGAGATAGCTAGGCAAAAAGAAAAAGGGAGGGATCGTAGTATACGAGATAAAACATTTTACTATATAATTATGTACAAAATAACAATTATATTTGAGTTTCAATGGCCGTGCTCCTAACATCATCATAATTATAATCATACAGATGGCCTAATATTGTTCAATGTAATACTTAATTCCGGTGAACCAGTCATGTTTTAGTCAACATGGTGCTCGCGAATAACTTGCCAGCATTTATAATTATCAACGATAATTATCAAACACTTAGTAATGTATGTGCAACTCAATATTGATGCGAATGTTATGGAGTGTTCCCGTGCGTTTGGGCGCGTATATTCGTCAAACCATCGATGAACTAGTAAATTTGAGATAGTTAATGATGAATGAATGAATGAAATTGATTTGAAATTGATTTATTGTCAATAATAATCAGTTCAATATTTACAATTTACAATAGTCATAGTACAGATTAATGAAACATCTTGAATTAACAATACAATAGAAAGAATTGACAAAAGGGGCTTACAAAATAGCACAGTGGTATTTACTGGTAGTTACTGGTATTATGTCTGTCTGCCATTGATGAGAATAAGGGCCAAAGAGCTTTACAACATCCGATTAGTTACAATGTCACACATTTGCATAATTTAAAGCTATATAGCATTCCTAGTTCCAACGCACCATTTCAGATGAATTTTAATATGTTTTATTTCAAATGCCTGTTGATAAGTATTGTCATTATGATGAAAATACACAATTATTGTTATCCATTCGGATTGATAATAAAAACAAATCCAAAGTGGCTTAAACTTACTATGCGAGTGTTATTATTACTATGTTTATTGTCTCTATATTGATTTCATTATTCAACACCAACATTAACATTAAGTCATTTAAACTCTAAAATTCAAATAATTGATTTTATGTTTGTCAAATGCATGGACCCCTCAACAAAATAATCATCTGGGCCCCGTTGCAGAAATAGATACCAATTGATTGTATGTTACAGTTAATTGTAAGTCAGACAATTTGCGCGTTTGAACCAATCAGATTCGCGCATTTAGAACACATAATCTGACTCGCAATTAATAATAACTTACAATCGATTGTATCTCTCTCTGCAACGGGTCTATTAGTTATTTTCCTACCCAATGCCGATCACCACCCTTCCTCACCCCCACCACATGTTTGGAGCTAGACAATTGTCTTCTTATCAACAGCAAGGTCACACATTTTTGGCTTGCCTGACATTGTTTAGAAATCATTACCCATGAAAAAGTAATACTGGTGACGTCACACTCTGGTACTCTTATATACATACACACACAAACAATTACCATCGAGCATAAAACACAAAAAACGCACAATCCACACAGAATCGAACAGACACACACAAACGATTGCATACACACAGACAATGACATATTCACAATTAAAAAACAACCGTTAGAAACGGTGGCGTAGCCTGGTTGGACTGTTTGTGGAGGCACGCAAACCATCGGGGGGGGGGGGGGGGGGGACTTTAAGTAATCCATTTACTTTATAAAGGAAATTCCCTATGTTTTAATTTTTAAAATAACTAGCGGGGAGGTGCCTTCCATGCCCCCCCCCCCCCCCTGGCGCTTCGCCACAGCACATGAACAAACAAAGTGACCAAACACAGGATTGCACTTTCTAGTGAATACCCCATGCATATGTTGAGCGTTTATTTGCTTTATTTCGATACAAACATATAATTTATATATTTGTTACGTGAGCATTTCTTAAATTCTCCCTTTGAAAAAAGAGAACGAGTAGTAGTTTTTTACGGTATAGTTTTGATTTTTGTATTATTTGTAGAATGTTTTATTGGTCAATCTTCGTTTCCTTATTGTTGCACTGCGAACGTTATTTGATATTCGCCCAATATAATACAAAATAAAATTCATGCATTAGATCAAAGGACCCACTTATCAAAATGATCTACACAAAAACATTCTTTACAAATCCCAAAGTTTACAAGTTCATACGGCTCGTCCAAAATCGACCCACCACCGCAGTCTGAATCTTAGGCTTAGAAAGGCCCCCGGTTCCCTCGGGGAAATAGCTTTGAACCAGTGTCACCTACCTCCTCCCGGCTTGGCCCCCTTCATCCTCCTCCTCATCCTCCTCAACCTCCTCCTCATCCTCTTCTGTTGGATCTTCATCATCGAGTAGATGGGGTGGAGTTGCAGCTAGTCCTGAGTTGGACCGAAAGATCAGTCCTTCTCTTCCATTTGTTGTGTCACTGTCACTCACCACTTCAGAGACATTAGTATGACGTCATAATATTTGAAAGGACACCCCATATCGAGGTGGATTGTTCTGACTAGTCCTGAGTATGTACTGCGGTGAATAATCTATGTTCCCCCTATCCGCTCTTGCCCGCTAGATTTGTTTGTGTGTATGTGTGATTCTTGTTCTCTCTGTGCAAATGTTTGTGTATGTGTAAATGTATGATTGTGTGTGTGTGTGTGTGTGTGTGTGTGTGTGTGTGTGTGTGTGTGTGTGTGTGTTCACCCCGGCATTCTTGTGGGGTCTCGTGTGGGTACAATTATATACTTGTGGGGTATTTTTTCCTTGTGGGGAATAAATCATAGACCCCACTAAGGAATAGCCTTAAATCGGCGTATTTAGCTTCAAAGAGTTATGTGACAAAATCTTGTGACTGTGCCCCATAAATGATACTTGAGGGGGAAAAAATTTCTAGACACACCCCTACCCTCCCATGTACTCAGAAGGTTGCCTTTTTTCGTTGCAAAGATTTTGTGGAAAAAAACAGTTTGTAGTAGCACTCCTTCAGCCTGTAGTAGCACAAGTACCCCTGACTACCCGCCCACAAGTATATGCCCGGGTAAGTATGTGTGTGCGTGTGTGTGCGTGTGTGTGTGCGTGTGCGTGCGTGTGTGTGCGTGTGTATGCGTATGTGTGCTTGTGTGTACCGTATGATGTACGTCTGCGCAATATTTACTTCTCTCTGTATCTGTCCTATTAGGGATTGTGTATGATTTTTGGACATCAAGGTGATCAATCTAAAATAATGCAGATTCACATACACACAAAAACAATCGCACATAAATACATACAAATCGCACATACACACACAAAGAATCACACATATTACACACACATTCGCACATACATAGAGAACAATAATCACGCATACACACACACAAAAAGGACACCAGCACACGCAGATAATCACACATTTATGATATACATAAACAATTTCACATATGGTCGATTCCAACGAAAAGTGTACACGGCATGTTCAGACCTATTTGATTTTTTTGAAAGGTCCTACAATCTCGATTTTTCTTTGAGCAGATGCATCTTGGCAAGACCTTTCGCGCCATACAAAAATTCTGACCATTGCATTTATATTTTTTCCTACAGGAACAAAAAACATGCTATTTTTGACCACTTCTGAAAAAAATCTCTTAACGTTTTTTTGAGCGGTTAAAATCTTAGAATGAAGACTTGATACGAATTGGTTTATTTTTACATGGGAAGTTGTTGCATATGTCAGGACCCATTATATGAGTTTTTGTAAGTAACTGGCAATCATGTGATTTTTGGTGATTTTTTACCTAGTGGTAAATTGTAAGCGTTGCCTACGAATACATTTTTTAGCACTCAAACCTTATTGAAAAATTCATCACACGATTGAAAATGTGTGCTCAACTTAAACCCTCATGTGTCTGCTATTGAAATGCATTATCAAAAATCCTAGTGTTTTTATTGTATAGCCGTCAGAAATGTCAAAAGCTGAAAAGGCCCGTTTGGTAAAAAAAATGGCATTACCTACGTATACACTTCATCATGTCGTAGCTTCAATATGTATGTAGATTAGTGAGAGATAACTTAGTAATAGATGGAATATAGGATAACGCTAATATGTGCAAGGATTTATCGTTTTCAAATAATGATTTTAGGAGATATTCAACAAAATGTGTTGCATTCGTAAGTAACTTTTAACAAATTAAACGTTACTTACGAATACAAACATGACATAGGGAGTTTGATTCCTGCGCTGACATTATTTCAAACGGCAATATCACGTAGATATGTTGGCTATTTGAAGAAAATGAGCGTGTTATGGTATGAAGCAAATTTCATTTTCATGCGTTATAATGTTCATATTTTTGGGGCATTTAGATTACGAGCACACCAGGTTAAAAAAGTTACCTTTTTTGCCTCATTTAACATTAAACGATCTTCTCCTCCTTGTTAAACAAGCGTAATCATCATATTAATAAATGAATGTATGTGTATGATTCGAAGGCATCCTTTGGCAATATATTAAAATCAAAATAACAATAGTCAATGCTTTAATAAGAACATTAATGTGGCATTTTATCATGGGGACACTCTGTATTCGTAGGTAAAATATACTCGTAGGTAACAAGAAAAAAGTAAACTTTCGGATATTAAAGCCCATTTGTATGTCACAATTAACCTGATAAGTGTGCGCTTTCTAAATCCGACCAGATGCTATCATCATCTAGAGTTTCGACTGAAAATATGATTTATTTTGTTTACAAAGTTCCGAATACACCCAAATAATGATGTCATCATTGATTTTTTGAATCGGTTAATACAAAAAATTGTTTAAAAACCACATGCATCTGATGGCCCACTATCTGCATCAAGATGATCAACCCATTCGACCCCAAAAAAGCAATTGCGGTTGTTCGAATTGTATTTTGGTATTTTTGTCTATGAAATTTTCCTTGTAAAAACATATATCATGGAGTCTGTGTACATGGTATCTTACGTTGACGTATGCACTATGATTTTTGGCGAAAAGTTGTAAATAAACCACATGATAAGTCGACGTAATCGATTACTTTCATTCGTATTCCAATCACACGAGAGATTGAATCAGATATGGCTCTTTAAAAAGTGGGTAAAATACCGAAGAACACACCATTTGATGTCTTAATATACTATATAAAGATGGTAAGAATGATATGTATAAAATGGCGCTTCATGTAATACATTGGCTCAATTTTGTTAAATTATTTATCTCACAACACACCCTTACCCCCTCCGAAAATTTGAATTGAAAAACAATCAATATGTTTCGCCTAACTTCCAGCTATACATGTACCTTATCCCAACCGTTCTCCCATTACCTCAGATATATACTTGTTATATCTTGGGTAGATAGAAAATTCGACTATTTTTGGTAATATCGCAATTGTGTTTTAGTTAGTATATCTATAAGATGATACAACTTATTAGCATTTTCTTTATTTAATATTTATATCACATATAACAAGAGCATGTACACTGAAATATTGATACTGTTAAACAGGTTATGATTGCTATACAGATTTATTTAACGGTCATTTTTGTTGTTAAAAAGTAAAATAACGTATTTGAAAACAATGATGATGCCGTGTTGTGATGTTTTCATATGCTGCCGTTTGATTGTATTAATATTATTGCAGCATTGCATAATGTACACATACATCTCCAAGAATAACTTCGTTTATAATATTCTTGATAAATGTAGCACATAATAAGATTAACCTTATATTTTAGCACAATACAATAATATACTGTAAGACACAAAACTGGATACAATACGAGTTAATCTTAGAAACATTCCAATTAAATTGGAGGGTTCGAATCAAACTAAGTAAGCTGTTGGGATATGCAGGATTGGCCAATGTGTTTCATTAATATTCAACCCTTCAGGAACATGATAAGAGCGCTGTATGAACTGTTTTTTAGAAATCTCAAATGATCCTTTATTGCTGCATTTATCAAACAAATAATATATTACCACTCATCGTTTGAGCAATCGTTTCAAATGTATGTTTGTCATATGTGCACGCTGATGTACACATTATACAGTGATTCACCCAAATATCAAAACAAATATATGCCCTCTCTTTCTCAAATTCGTGTTTTTATAGCTATGTCAGGAACAGTATATATTTACAGACCATAGGTATACAAGTTGTTTTTAGTATAGTCAAAAATACAGTAATTAACTTTACCTACTACAGGTATCTTTGAATATATGAACAAAATAATGTTACCTACGAACAAACTATAATATTCGTTTCTGTATTACCCAAATGTATCGTATCCCTAGAAATTCCAGATTAAACATTTTCTTACATAATGTTTGCAATATTAATGATGTGGATACTATCGATCAACATTAGGAATTCAAATCTATAGTCAGGTTTAAATGTCCAAATGTTCACATTGAATATATATTTTGTTTTGAGGACACCACTTATGGTGTCAGTGTAAATTTTTAAGAAGTATTTTTACACCCAATTGATTGTAAGCACATTTGTATGATCGTATCTCACTTAGAACTGACAAGGGACCCCCATATTTCGTGACAGTCACTGTGAATAAAAGGTTTTTGTTACCTACGTATAAAGTAAATTACATGTTGCCTACGAATACTTATTTTTCACGTACATTTTATATGTGTCATATTTTTGCGCACAAACCTAAATTTGATATTTTTGGGAAGGGTATTTCCCACTCTTTAAGATAGTGGAAAATAATTCTGATTCACATATTATTAAAGAGATTATGAAAAGTGATACAACCTCATGTTTTTAAGACAGGAAAATCTCAACACACTAATAAAACATTCGAACTTGAAAATGTATAACAGAGTGATGTTTAAAACACAATATGTGAATGTATTCCATGATTAGCATCTTATTGATGAAATAAAAGCAAATGTTTGCATGAAGCAGATTGATTTGGAGTTCCATAATCACATTTTTAAAGTAATTCATCTGCATTCGTAGGCAACGTTAGGAAATGTACCATTAACTTCTCAATGCCATTACCTGGCCGTTCGGAGAGATTAGTGATGGCACTTTTTTTTCTAGTTATGGTTGACATGTCTACTTAACATGTGCAAAAGGATTAAAAAATCAAAGCAGTTTGAAATTCGAACCTAAAAATCTGGCCGTGTACACTTTTCGTTGGAATCGACCATATATATACAACCGCAAATAGATAACGAGATTCGCACATGCACATACAACAAATCTCCTTTTTGTCTAGTCTGCCTCCTTCAAACTTGAAGATTCTTGCAAACGTGTTGTGTGCGGAAACTGACAATCACACACACATCCACAAACAATATCACATGAACATCATAAACATTAAAATGAACAAAAACAGAGTTGCATTTCAATCGAGTCATTACAACAGCACGGATAACTTCGATAAATGATACAGAAATGTTCAAACGTGTTCTGCAGAATCATCTGCAGTTGTTATAGAGTGAGGCCGAACGGTATTGAAAATGAGCCAATTAATTAAATAGTGTTAATCATAAGGAATTAGGTCAATTATCTAAATTGTGTTGTCTAATAATGGCGCTTTACTTGCGGTTTGCCATTATGACGCCTGTTCAGTAGGCATTTATCTTCTGGTAAACATATATGTATGATTATCTTTAAATTCAAAATGTGACTATTCACATGTACTAAAAATTCTAGATCTTGGAAAGTACAGTTTGTTTATTTTGTATAAACTTTCACTGCATCATTCCAAAAAATTATTTTGCTGTATTTTTTGCTCACGGTGCATTTTTCTTGACTGTTATACTTTCTAGCTCAATTTATAACTTGAGTTCAACATGTTATAATTTTTTATTTTCTTTTTGACGACACAATTGCGACGCATATTTACGTAGGCTACTTCATTCATCACATATATTATACAGTATAAGTAAAGTGAGTATTCACATATGTATGCTTATTTATATAGGCCCAATATGAAAGTAAAGTCAATTGATTTCGGAAAATTACATTTTACAAAATTTCTTCACATTTTGTTTTTACTCAAAAGTTTTATGCTACCCTATATTTTCAACAGTATTATTTTATTTATATACCCAGTAGCGATATCACACTTAATGTGGTAATTTTAACAGGTACTCCTTGGTAAGCAACCGTCCTGCCTTATACGAGTGAGTGATGCTCAAGTTGAGC
The DNA here is from genome assembly GCA_037951105.1 of Echinarachnius parma. Lineage (NCBI taxonomy): Eukaryota > Metazoa > Echinodermata > Echinoidea > Clypeasteroida > Echinarachniidae > Echinarachnius > Echinarachnius parma. Next base: position 50,783 of record JBAMJV010002690.1, read on the forward strand.
TTATCAAAGTATTATATCTAGATCCAGAAACCGTGTGTTGGTTTATATACGGAATAATAGAGCAGTTGTTAGCTCTCGTCAAATAAGCATGCATTTAAAGAGGACGGGTCAACCCAATAATTGCTGATAAACATGTTAAAGGTAAAGGCCAGTTTTGGAAACGCCTCCCTCTCAAAAATATGAAATGGAAGCTCTTATTACCAATAATGTGAAAGAATATAATTGTACTAATATTATCCAAATTTGGCCAAGAAACCGCCTACTAATTGATATATTTGCAAAATTATAACTTGATCTGCTGCAGATAGAGATCGCCAACTCCGGAATTGCCCATACGCTACGTACAATGACCAAGTGCGAGTACACGAGGTGTTCGTTTTTACGGGCTTGTCCCCAGCTTGTCGATATCTCCCCCAGCGCTAGCGGCGTGGACAGGTCCGAACTGGCGGTGGATTTATAAATTTCACAGGCGGATATTGGATTTCTTCCCATATTTCTGTATTTAGCGATGCTTAGGTTCCGATTTTAACACACAAGCCCTATTTCAATACTTATTCAACAATAATGATCAATATAGATGTATTCGGCTTCTTTCCCAAAACTGGAATAGTTCAGTTGTGGTAGAGAGGGCGCTGCACAACACACTTTTTTCGTGAGGTAATGAAAAACTGAGTGTCGAATTTGAAAGAACATGCAATTTTAATGGCAGAATAAACTTTATTTGGTCAAAATCGGTTTCGAAATGGCTTAAATATCAATAAATATATCTGATCGTATTTATTTGGGCCCCAAATAAATACGATGATTTTTTGAATAAATTTTTTAAATGCTTACACTTTTTCAAAAATGTTCAAAAGCGGGTTTTAAATAGTTGTTGATGATATCTCTATTTAATCATTATATCAACAAAACATCACATGCATAATTTTGTATGAAAAATGGTTGAAACCAATGCCTTATTCGGGAGCGCCCTCTCGTGCTTTAATGGCGCTTTTTTAATAATAACAGGCTTTTTACTTAGTCGTTTGTATTTTTGTATACCTTTCGAGCATGGTAGGGTTAATATTAGTTTGTAATGTTACTGTGCAGGTTTTGGTTACTAAAGTTCAGCCTTACCAAAACTGTACTAAATAATTTTGGTAATAGGCCCTACATGTTTTGTTATCAGTAGTCTAGCGCGAATTTAATGTTATGGGTTCCAAATTTTCCATAATGAAGCCGGAAATTCGGCTATTTTTGCTTTCAAACGTATAAAACTACTAAGCAGTACTAATCAATTTGGGTTAGCCATGTTAGCCGAGGGATAAAGATTGCTTCTTTTTTTTTGGGGGGGGGGGGGATTCGACAAATTTGAAACCCAACTGTGCACTGCATCATTGAATTCGCTGTAGACATGGTAGAACGGTAGAATGAAAATATACTTGACCAAAAATGGTTGACCTTGGTTTCATCAAATTTGTCATATCCCTTGAAATCAGTAAAAGTGTGTCCCCATGTAATGGGAAGTAGGTTTTTTCCTACCCCCCCCCTCCCCTCCCCCCCCCCCCCCCAAAAAAAAAAAAAAATTTGCCCAATGACCAACGCGTACTGTAACTTTTCGCTTCTCAATGAAACTCGCCTTGTATAGTCCACTTCGTTTATCATATATTATAATGAGATAATACCCATGATAGTTGGTCAAATCATAAAATAAATGCAAACACTATCACTTAGAAGTATTTTTAAATATTAAATTCATTGATGCACTATATTATATGTAAATATTGTATTTATTTTGTAGAGGGGCGAGTATAGTTTACAGGCTATGGGGCGAAGTTCCTTTGGTTCAGAATCGTCCAGTACATGTGCGGTACGGAAGATTTTCGCAAATAGACAATATATTTTCACGATGGAAACCGATGAAGTTGACAAGGATTCTGCCTCTGCGGCACCAAAAGTCAAGGAACATGCCTTAATCGCTGCCGACTTGGAAAAAGTAACTGATTATGCAGAGGAAAATGTCATATCTGGACAAGATATGAGCAATGTAAGTTGGCAGTGTTTTTGTCCCAGTCCCACACATGTTAATTTTTGTTATAAATGTACTACATACACGCAGCATACACGTCGCTTTATTTACGCTTGTCCTTGATTTTCGCACGATCCACATAATATTGAATACAAATGATATAACTTACAAGTACCTGACAGTGACAATCAACAGCCGTCCTATTCACCAATTTCATGATGTTTGTATCAGTGAAGCATCGCCATCGGTGAAGCTTTTACTTTTACCCTTTTTAAAAATTAAATTAAATTTTTAAAAGCGAAAGGGATTCAATTTTGAGTTGAGTTTTGCCTTTAAATATTATAGTGGGCGCTTCAAGAAATAATTTGTTTGTGAGATAATGAAAAACTGAGTGTCAAATTTGAAAGAGCATACAATTGTATTGACAGAATAAACTTTAAATATTTGATCAAAATCGGTTCAGCTCAGAAACGGCTGAAATACAAATTACAAGGTATCAAATATATCCGATCGGAATAAATGTTGGTGTTTTCGACTTATGTTGACCTAGTGGACGGCTCGAGATGACACCCCCATTGAATTGAACTGGGTTGACTATCATTCGTTACCTTTTCGATTTCAAAAGAACGTTGACGCTCGTTCAGTCACGTCGAGCTCGCGCGAACACAGACACACAGAAACAATGCAATACGAAGCACGGCCGGCCATAGGCTAAGCCTAACCATTTCGCGCCCAGCCCTGGCCCATGGGCATGGCCACGGCATGCCCTAGTGATGGGCGATGCCGTACATGTGGATTTTTGCATTCATTTCATTCATTTCATAGCATGCAAATGGGTTTGTGTACCAGGCAATGGCTTGGCATTGTATGCAATCGCAATGAAAATTCAAACAATAAAATTGTTAAATTCTTAGTACTAAAATGAATAAGCTAACATGAGACTCACTCTTAGCATAATATTTTCCTCGATATCGAGCATCTCGAGAAGAGTATGACGTCATAAACAACACACGGTGACCATCTTTTGGGTCGCCGGTGAAATCAGGGGTAAACATGTTCTCAAATCGGACGGTGAGCGAAGGGTCGATGTTGACGCATGCGCAGTGCATGAAACTGACGTCATCTCGAGCCGTCGACTAATGAAGATGACAAATCTAAAACACCCTACTAAAAATAGTGTTATGTTGATTGACCAGTGAACACGCCTTGACTACTCAGCTTATAATCCACCACACACACAATTAACACTACAAATGTACATGTAAATTGTATAATGCTGTAACATCAATGGCAAGTTAAAGTGCTGAACTTCCTGGTGCTTTTTTTTTCATTGATAATGTACTTTTAGCAGACATTTCTTAAGTGTACTAGTGGTTCATATACATGTAGTACAGATATAAATATAAAAAAAGAATATTGCTGTCATAACAGAGTAGGCTTGTGTTTCTGCATGCTGCATGCATTTAGAAGTTACTGGAAATATTTGTCTGACTTTGTTGCACGAACAAAAATGTTTAGCTGAAACTTAAAATTTGTAAACTGTTCTGACCCAATTTGGTCAGTTTCAAACGTTGGTTCATCCTTTTTATACAGCACCTACACTTGTTCTTGAACACAATCCTAGGGCATCTCTTAGAATACAAAATATATTTCAAGCCTAAAATTTGTATTTGTTTAACTTCCAAGCTTCCAAGCTGAAGAAAGTTTGTAAATCACATTGACATTGACGTAACAATAAGTACTGTCAGTCTGTCACATAATTGGATGCAAGATTGTAGATTCATTTTCATTTTATTTTGTATTTCTTTTTCTTTCAGGCCATTTTCCGACTAGGTGGAGAAAGAACAAGAGAGCAAACGGAAAAAGCAGAGAGGTAAAATTCATGTGATTTGTTTTAAATATTACCAGGAAGAATAATCAAATCAAGAGGGGCAAATAAGATGATAAGCAGAAGCTTGAAGCATCATCACAGAGGTTTAAGTATGTACATTTCATCAAGAAGTATAATATCATAAGGGGGGAATACAATTTTGTTCATGGAGGCTGCTTTTCAAGGTAGCCTGCATGAAAATAGCACTCTAAAATTTGTTTTGCAGTAAATTCTAGATGCAAATTTAAAGGGCTAAATCATTTTCGGGGGGGGGGGGGGGCTATTTTTAGCATTTTGGGGGCTAAATGTCATGATAGATCGCCCTTGCAGAATCAATTGATCAATGGAAATAAATCAGATGCAATCTTTTTTTTATTAATTTTGTATATTTGGTTTCATTTTTGCAGGGAAAAGGAACTGGCTAAAGTCTCAATCAAGAAGGCAGATGTTGACCTTATAGTAAGTATGACATTTCTGAAAAGGGCCTCAAACTTTTCTTTGAAAAAAAAAGGTGTCCTTATTGGCACATCAAATAGAGTTCCATCATAAACTTGTGTGCAATAGATACAATAGTTTCTAGTGGCCAAATGACAAATATACATTTTATTAACCATTCATCACTTTTTGCACATGTCAACAAAGTTCTACATCCCTTTAACTGTGCCCTGATGATCTTGTAAAAGAAGGAATTTGCGTCTACATGATGTCCACATTATTTTAAAGCAATCCTCAAAATTAGCACATGGCCTCTGGACCACGGGTACTAAAAATTAGCTTTGGGCCACCAATATGTCATCAATGCCAAATTTAACTTGTCCTAATGTTAACCAAATATAACAGAATTGACAAACATCTGACATTGCCACAAGAAAATTTCAGACCTTGGCAAAAATTTGCTCCTACCCTATCATTTATTATCTATTGGAAGATAAATCAAATCAATAGTGGTTATATGAAGTATTGCAATAGTTTAGAGCCACCAAGATCTGTCTTTTGTTCAAGCCTTCAAGGTCGTCATAATAATGAGGTTTTACTGTATTTTGTTCTCTTCCAGATTCAGGAAATGGAGATCTCAAGATCAGAAGCAGAGAGGAGCTTGAGGGAGAACAAGGGAGATGTCGTCCAGACATTGCTACAACTGGTCAACTGAGAGTTGGTTCTGGACAGTTCTTGATGACAAATGACATTTTGTTGGAAATCAGATAGTACATGCTGATGACAGTGGCATAGCGTGGTCAAAATGATTGTGGGGACACAATACACATGAAGAATTAGGGGCACACCTAATACATATTTTCCCCTTAATTTCCCCTTTTTGTTTCTATTGTTTTTATTATTTTGGGGCCATGTGTTCCCCCTCCTCCCCAAGTGCCCCTGGTCAACTGAGAGTTCCGACATTCTTGACGTCAAAGGACATTTTGTTGAACTTCAGATAGTATGTGCTGATGACTGTGGCGAAGCTTGCATGGCACACAAATGATTTTGGGGCACACCTTAAATGTATTTATTTATTTCTACACAGATTATCCCCATCTGTTTTTTACATGTACTAGAAATCTGTCCAGAAAAGTTTTGCATAAAGAGTTGCAATTAATTGCAAGTAAGAAAATGCACCTAAATGCGCTGATCTGATTGGCTCAGATGCGCAAATTTTCTGACTTTCATTTAATCACATCTCTTCATGCAACACCCCCCGGTAGGTATCAGTGCTCAATAGTCAATTGCATTGTATTAAAAATACATCAGCTGATTTTATCAATACATTATTGCATAGATTCAGGTAGGGGTCTGTAAATGCAACTTCGCAATTTAATGCAATTGTCCACTGATTAAAGAGAATCAAATGCAAAGCTGCAATTAAATTTTCTTTTTAATAATATGTGCTTAAAATTAAAAGTTATGTTTGATTTCTTTATCGAGTTGCATATAAACACAACTCATGCAATGCATGGCCAAGTGATTTCCCATTGTAAAATCCAATGCATGGAATAGTGTTTTATTAGTAACCCATGGTTTGCTACACTTGTGCACACTTTTGTAATAAAGCCAAATAAGCGAAGTATCTTATTTTTGTATCTGTTTATGATGCGTGTGTGTTCGTGAATATTTGAGTGTGTAAGCTTGTATAAATGTGTGTACAATAATGTATCTAATACATTTTAGATATAATTGAGTACTGGTCAATTATAAACTGACAAGATTATTTTTGCATGATTTAGTCAAAATTGCAAATAATTGTCAAGCCAAATTTTAAATCAACTAAACATTGGCCTGGAGAAAGATTCTCAATGGACCCTTCAAGAAGGGAAAATTATTTTTGAAATAAAATTTCACAAGTATGCGATGCACTTGAAGGGGAATTATTCTCATTTATAAGTCCTACATAAATGTACTTTCACATGGATTCAAAACCACACAAAAAAGTTCTACAATTTTAACTAAGTTAATTTTAACAAACAAACCAGTACTCAGTTACATCTTTAAAACACATGTTGAATTTTCTATAACAAAACAGCCTAACACTCTTACATAGTATACAATCACACATCCAGTGCTTTTGACAAAGATACAATGAAACCTCATGACAAGGACCTAGGGACCATGAATACTATTGGATATAACAAGATACAATGAAACCTCAGGACAAGGACCTAAGGACCATGAATACTATTGGATATAACAAGATGCAATGAAACCTCAGGACAAGGACCTAAGGACCATGAATACTATTGGATATAACAAGATACAATGAAACCTCATGACACTGACATAAGGACCATGAATACTATTGGATATAACAAGATGCAATGAAACCTCATGACAAGGACCTAAGGACCATGAATACTATTGGATATAACAAGATACAATGAAACCTCATGACACTGACCTAGGGACCATGAATACTATTGGATATAACAAGATACAATGAAACCTCAGGACACTGACCTAGGGACCATGAATACTATTGGATATAACAAGATACAATGAAACCTCATGACACTGACCTAGGGACCATGAATACTATTGGATATAACAAGATACAATGAAACCTCATGACACTGACCTAGGGACCATGAATACTATTGGATATAACAAGATGCAATGAAACCTCAGGACAAGGACCTAAGGACCATGAATACTATTGGATATAACAAGATACAATGAAACCTCAGGACAAGGACCTAAGGACCATGAATACTATTGGATATAACAAGATACAATGAAACCTCAGGACAAGGACCTAGGGACCATGAATACTATTGGATATAACAAGATGCAATGAAACCTCAGGACAAGGACCTAGGGACCATGAATACTATTGGATATAACAAGATGCAATGAAACCTCAGGACAAGGACCTAAGGACCATGAATACTATTGGATATAACAAGATACAATGAAACCTCAGGACAAGGACCTAGGGACCATGAATACTATTGGATATAACAAGATGCAATGAAACCTCAGGACAAGGACCTAGGGACCATGAATACTATTGGATATAACAAGATGCAATGAAACCTCAGGACAAGGACCTAAGGACCATGAATACTATTGGATATAACAAGATACAATGAAACCTCATGACACTGACCTAGGGACCATGAATACTATTGGATATAACAAGATGCAATGAAACCTCATGACAAGGACCTAAGGACCATGAATACTATTGGATATAACAAGATACAATGAAACCTCAGGACAAGGACCTAGGGACCATGAATACTATTGGATATAACAAGATACAATGAAACCTCAGGACAAGGACCTAGGGACCATGAATACTATTGGATATAACAAGATGCAATGAAACCTCAGGACAAGGACCTAAGGACCATGAATACTATTGGATATAACAAGATACAATGAAACCTCATGACACTGACCTAGGGACCATGAATACTATTGGATATAACAAGATGCAATGAAACCTCAGGACAAGGACCTAGGGACCATGAATACTATTGGATATAACAAGATACAATGAAACCTCAGGACAAGGACCTAGGGACCATGAATACTATTGGATATAACAAGATTCTACTGTAAAAAGACTTTTATTGAAAGTTGTTTCCAGTGGGGGCGAGATAAGGGAGCACACTTTTTCATGAATTTACCAAACTTTAGTTTTCATGTATTTCAGCAATAAAAACCCTAATTTTCAATGTCCAAGATAACCCAATTAGAGGGGTAACCCACCCCTATCCTTTGGTTGTTAAACTCCCCTTATCTCACCCCCACTGGAAACAAACTTGCATTAAAAGGACCAAGTCCATTAAGAGTGTCCATTCACAGTGGAACCTTGTTATAACAAGGAGCTTTGGACCATGAACATTACTTGTTGGTATCTTGATATACATGTATAAGGGGTTAAAAAAAAACAATATTTCTGCACAGCATGGACCCGCAAAAATGTACATGTACTTGGTTTTTAGAGGGTATTGTTGTATCAGAGCTCTTTATGAGGTTCCACTGTAATTGAGATTCATCAAAAGCCATACAGGACACGCACACCACACACATCCAATTTTATTTTAAATTTTAGTTGAAATGAAAATAATTATCAAATATGCACATAAATCTTCCATATATTCTATGCTTAATTGCAGCATATCTTTGATTTAATAAACTCAAATTAAATGTAATGCACTGTATACATGCAAATGGTAAAAATCACATTTGTTTGCACATAAAACCATAAAATGCCTTTGTAGACCAATAATCAGTTACATTACATTCTGTTCCCCTACTCCAAACAAAAGAAATGAAAGTAAGCCAAAAAAAACTAGACTCTTAATAAAAACAATCATAGGAATTGATATCTTTAGAAGACAAGGTACACATTACTAATCATAATATAATAAAATGATAAAATAACACTAGTAATGAGTTAGTTAATACCATTTAATAAGTGGTTCATTTTCCAATTTGAGAAAACTTAATGAGTAAATAATTTTGAGGTCTGTTCACATTAAAACAGACTATTAAAATGAACTTTTGAAAAATATTGGTTTTCTCTAGTCTGCAAGGGATCATTCTTGGTGTCCACCATATGCAGGTTGGATGCAATAGACAGGTTGTCACTTAGACAAGTTTGACTGTAAATACATTCATCTTCCATTATTAAAAGTGATGCTTCAAGCTTTTAAGATTATGCAATGATTAACCCAATGTGAACAATCAACCTAAAGTGATCCATAAACTTTGTGTTTTTTTAAGGGATATTTTAGACTTATGTAAGAATATCAATGTAAGATTCTTCTGAATGATGTGTGACAGTTTCATACAACAAGAACACTGTTTACCTCGTGAAACAAGTACAAATTGATATCCGGTTTTATTTACCTTCTGCCTGATTTTTACTCCAATCAAAAAGCATTCTTTTCAGTTCAATCATAAATATCTCTATAAATATTTGGGGAGATATTTGGAACATCAAACCCATTTCATTCTTCGGTAACCATTTTGCCAAATAACAAGGTACAAGAAAAAAATGTGGAAGCTCCCAAGTGATTTTGGTTAAATCTGACAAAGTCAATGGATTACTTTCTCGCTGTAGCTTTGACTTGGTTCAGTTGGTTGTGATACTAATCAACCAGATTAGCACATTCCTCTTTTTGAAAGGTACTTTCACAATATAAGATCTCATACACCTCACTACTGTTTATGGTCCCATCCAAAGAACCGATTTTGCTCAGTGAAACTTAGATGTTATGCTAAAATCTTATATCAAGAATAAGAATATTGGAATTTATGTGCATATTATTTGCACACAAAATTCTAAGAAAAAAATGAAGTAAAAACAGTGAAGCAAAAGAGTATAAGAACAAAATTTGAGATAAAATCTTAGGTCATTGACATTGGGATTCACTGTTATTCATGCACATCATTGATGGATAGCTTACATGTACTCCATTACATGTCATTTTGTAAATTATACAAACATAGTTGAGCTAAGTTTTGGCTGTAACAATACCTGAATTACAGTACCTAAACAAATATATTTCTTTCATATCTGGTTAATTCAAACATATATTATAAGATAATAAGATAAATGAAAATGAACAAAGAAAATAGGGTTCTCTGGGATTTGAACCCAAGACTTCTGGATTGCTAGACAGGTGCTCTATCTACTGGGCTAGAAAGACAATCTGACAGTTGTTTGTCTCTGAAATCCATTTCAATAATTTTTTTTAAATGCATGATTACAAATTTATAATATAAAACAAAAGTGGGAGAATCATAAAAGCAAATGAAGGCTTGTGAAAATGATCCCTTTCAGTGTTCTTGATGGTCAGAAGCTATTATAAACCTGACACAAACAAACCCGAAGGATAAGAAATTAATTTAGGGATATCTGTGAGGGATCATCAAAAAGTGATGCAGGTTTTTTTTGTAGATAATTTCAAACAGAGAGGAACTAACCATAAATATATTTAAATATAAATGAGAATGAACAAACAAAATAGGGTTCCCCAGTGATTCGAACCCATTTCAATTTGTAAAAATGTCATATTACTCAGTTTGACTGATAGTTTACCATATAGCTAAAATTTATTCAATAAAATGTTGCATTATCTTGCAAGGCAAGAATCAAGTTAATATTTCTATCAAACCACAAATTGACCAACTCAAAATGCTTGTCCTTTACACATTTTGTATTTGATCCTCTTCATCCACAGTTGCTTCTCTCAGCAAGGTTTAAAGGTTGATGCGCATGCAAGGCAGCTCGGCTACAGCCAGGTTACATGTAATTTACTGTACAGTATAATGGGCCTCGGAATTTCTAGATTAATGGCACAATAAACATGTTGGGACAATAATTAGAAAATGCGAAGTTGTGTTAGAAATCAAACCCAACTTTATGCAATGGACAGTTGCATTCAATCCAGAGTTCCATGCAACAACCACACTTGGGCTGACCATACAATAAAAGACACAATGAGCATGTGGTTCTTGGAGGGTTAATTCTTAATGGTTAAAACATTTTGAGTACCAGATTATGCATTTCCTATAGATAAATGCATCATATCTGGTACAAACACAAGGTTCCCATGAATGGGTACATGAAATAATAATGCATGGGTTTAAAAGAGTTCATCTGGCCAGAAGTGATCATCCAGAAAGGAAGTCCTGAATGCTTCGTCTGGGAAACACGAACCTAATTCCTCCTCCCACTGTTTCTCCACCAGCTTGTAGAGCAGCATGGTGGCATGGGCATCCTCCACAGAGCAGTGCTCCTTCCGTTGGATGTCCATGTTGAGCAGACTCTTCGCAAGCTTCTTCAGACCTGGGTACTGCCCCGCTTTGATGACGTCTCCGGAGTAAAGCTTGACAAGGGGTTGGCACTTGCTGGTGTCTCTTGTAGCCTCCGGAGGGTGGACAACATTCAGAGCTTCAAAGTCGTTGAAGACCGCATGACCGACAACGATCTTATCCCTGATGATGTTGAGGACTTGCTCCCTTGCGTCTGTGAACGGTGTTGCGTCGTCCATGTGATGCTTTCGGATACCGCTCCATCGCGTTCTGTAGTCCGTGATGGGTTGGTCGGGCTTGATATACTGGTCGAAGATAGTCCTGCCTTCGTAGTCGACGATGCTGCAGCGGGCTAGAGCACTGATCCGCCCTTTGGGTCCAGTGCCAACCATCTCGCAATCGACTGCAACAACTTCTTTTTGACATTCTCTGTTTGACCGATCAGATTTACTGCTTTGTCCCTTGTGGTCATTGTTAACTGCATTATCTGCATGACCATTGCAGGTGCTCTTTGTTCTTAATGCAGAGTTTGTACATTGTTCTGACAATGACATTTTCTTCTCTACTTTGGGCACTTTTGATTGCTGTATTAAACCGTTTCTGGAAGTTGCTGAAAATGAAAGCACTGAGGGTCCACATTTTGTCGACGATTTCATAACATCACTATTGGAGGTTAGTAGCTCAGGTACACACTGGTTTATACACATTTGTCTTTTCTTGCTGAGGCTAACATTTTGAAAGTGGAGTCTCTTGCTGCTCTCCAACAATCGTGCAATTCTGTGTGGAACTGACATCTTTTTCTTCTTTGCTTTTCCTGGAGTGTCACTCGAAAGCTTAGGTTTCAGATTGCTTCTTGGCTGACTGGCCTTGGAAGAAAGATGGCAGGAAATATTTGTAGCTGACTGTTTTTGTGGATCCATGAGGTCTCTCTCAGGTCCAGTCCCACTTGCAAGTACCATTGCCTGAAGCAGGAGATAAAAGAATGAGAAAAACAGAAAAATTACTAATATTTCCTTGATAAAGTCACTAACTTCAAATTAGCATATTAACTATTTTGCGCTGTTTGTGTAGTAGTTGTGGTTGGAAGTGCTGAACGAATATAGTGATAAGATCGTCAGAATTACTTTTTTAAAGGGGAAAATGAATACTGCAAATAAGGTAACTATATATTTTTGAAAAAATCACAACTATTTGATGCTACCGCACACGCGCACTTGTACTATTAGTACATACAATTGTATATCGGCCATTTTAGACTTCAGACTATCACGCAGCTGTCGCTAAAAAAGTGCTGATAATTCCAAAATGTTTGCCCATCCGAACTAAATCGACCCTGGATTATGAAAGTAATGATCCCCTATTTTGATTCGTGTAAAAGTTTTGGTAAGAAACAAATTCTGCTACGATTTATTTTATAAATGTTTCCTGTCGGCCCAAAATATTCGAATTGCAAAGCATGGCTTTGCATTTTTTTTTTTCCGCCCCCGTGCCGTGGCTCACGGGGGCGATTTTAAAGGTATCGGGGGCGAATCGCCCTTTGCCCCCGTGTATTTTTTTGGTTGCTTTGCACTATAGCATTTCATAATACAATGTCATGCTGTTTCGCTGGCTGCATGTAGAACGCAATTCACGTGTAAAGTACAGACCATCGAACTATCCTTGAGCTGAAAATAGGATCACCATGGCCTGGCCATGCAAGACGCCAAATTTTTAGAAAGCGATCTACCAAGATCTGCAAAGTTAGGTAAGAAAAAAAAAAATATGTCCCTCATAATTTAATATGAAGGTTACACCACGAAATTTACATGATGTGTATCGCATACCTGCCAACATTTGAAAATGAAAAATCTTACTCTCACGATCGCGCATCACGAGCGCGAAGCACGCATCACGAGCGCGAAGCACGGAGACCTTTGCAGCCGGGGTCCAGCTGTAGGGTTCCAGATGCTCTGTTGTGCTATCTTAGCCTTATTTTTCAACATATGACCACACTGAATATGTATGTGTGTATTTATATGCACATGTATATTTACTTTTTGAAAAGAAAGAAAGGAAAAAAAATATATTAAAAAAAAAAAAAATAAATAAATAAATAAATAAAATAATCTTTTTTTTCTTTTTTTTTCTTTTTTTTTCCAAGACTTAAAAAATCGTACTCGTCCGATTTTTTACCCTTTTTTGAGTAAAAAATCGGACTAAATACGACAAAATCGGACTGGTTGGCAGGTGTTATTACAATATCTACATGTTGACAGCACAATTTTGTTTGCCCATACTGAATCCCATGTATAACCGTGTACAGCATTTACCAGGAGTGTGGTGTTGTGGGAGTCACTTTTGCGTATGTGTGCTGCGCTGGGGGCTCATCTTACGGGGACACTGCCCGTTGTATAGAGGTAGGCCTTTCAGTCACATGACACTTTCTGTTGACCGATCCCCTCCACACACACACCCCTGTGCAAAGTCTATGCACCACTGTGCACAGCATGTGCATTATGCATGCATGGATGCATTCCCCAATCATGGCACTGTCTTTTTTACAGTTTCAGAAACGTCCCCAATATGACTTGCTCTCTTTGTATGATTGTAGCATCGTTATGATCGATTTATATTTTTCCAAAAGCCCCTGAATAGATGAAGCAAACATCAGTGAATGTTATGCTATATGAAACACTTCATTTTTTCCTGAGCTTGACATCTTACGAGCGGAAACAAAAGTTTGAACCAACAATTTGTATGACAAATGTCCTCTTTTTCATTTGTTTCAAATGCGAGTACATTGGTTCATATTTCAAGAATCATCATGCAAATTAATTTTCTTCTTGGAAAAATGTGAAATATAAGTAATGGGAAGAGTATATCATTGTTACTGTCTCAATTTTAACTGCATTTTTGCATGCATTTAAAATGACCTAAAATGCCTAATAGAGGCGTGATCTTAGGCTCGGCGGCGGCCCAGCTCTTGGGGGTATTCAACCATATCCCCAAGGGTGCAAGTGCTCTGATGCATGAGCGGTTTGTAGTGCTAGCGGGTATGTTTGGGAATACATACCGCGAGCGCGCGCTATTCAAACTGCGCAAGGTAGAGGCGCACTTCGGGAATATCCGCCATTAAGCCAGGCCAGATCAACCAGAGGTGCTGCGGGCATCATCTCTTCACGGCATGTGGTTGGGGCTGTACGGAGGGAATCGGGGATTCCAAACGGGTTGTCGGGGACAAATTGGGATGGCTTTGGGAAGTCTTTGGATAGGGTTTTGGGACTAGGCTTTAGTTTATGTTGCATTTGTGTAGTTTTGTACCATTTACGGTGTGTTGGTCGATAGTTGTTTGTTGGGTTTATGTTGGGATATTATTGGGCCGTGACTCACGCTGGAGTCGGCAGGGTGGACGTCGTCGCGCCGTGGCACATGTGTGAGCTGGCCCAGCGAGCAGCTACACCGTGTACGGGCGGCGAGCACATAGCCAGCGAGCGGTACCTTTCGCGAACGATAATGTATGCATGACGTCATTGATCGCGTGCGCACGCATCTCATTACGAGACTTGGCTGGCTTATGGGTCGATTATGCATGCCATGAAAATGTGGTATCGGAGCGGTATCGGACTGGACATAGCACAGGGTTTACCCTTTTCGCTGCATTCTCTTCCCACAATTCATTTCGATGCTTACGTCATTGGCTTTCTGAACGCCCATTCTACACGTTGATACCAAATTCGATACGCGACTCTTTGGACAAAATCTTGTGAAAGAAGGTCTTTTTCACCTGCTGTTTTTCGCCAAAATGGATTTTGAGCTATTCGGGATGCCGTTTATAAGGTAAGTTTTCGATATTTCGAAAATTTTGTATGTGAATGATGATAATTTATCTGAAATCTACATACTTTTATCGATCGTTTCATACCTTTTTTCTTGTGTGCGAGTGTTGATAAAGTTGTTGACATGGACATTATGCATGGTTTTGCAGTCCCAATATACAGTAGCTATCGTCGTACTTTTTTGTGCATGCACAGTGGAGCGCTCTGGCACGTGTGCGTGGGGCGAGCCTCATAAATATTCATATGATTTTCATGCGCAAGCGCACTTCGGCTGTACCGGCGCTCGGCGAAGCGATATAATGGGAATACACGATGAATGGGACAGCGGGCTATGTGGCGAGGGGCCGAGATCAGGAGGAGCTAAGTAAATGGGGCAAGTTGATATACATTTCGTTATGGTGTGACTCTGAGTGAGTGCACAATAACTGTAATAACATCTATATTATTTACTTTAAAGCCTAAAGAAAGGTGTTCAGTAAGAAGTGCAGAATCACCTCAAGGACAAGGACAAGGAATCGCTTCAGTGGCATGCATCGCCATCGCGCATCGTCCATCGATCCAACATTAAATTTTCAGACATTACTTAGTGGACATTATTATCACTCAGTTTACAACAATAAATATTTTATCAACCATTCATTACTACTGTTTGCACATGTCAAAAAGTTTGAAGTAAACTATAAAGTTTATGAGAAGAGTACATGCCAGCTGGTCGGAACTGGTCTTCCGGGAATCCGCACACCGCTAGGCCGACAGAGCAGGCGGAAGAATCCGTGCTGATGAGTGAGAACTGATATGAATCCCTTTCATGAATCGTTCAGCAATGTTGGTTTTTAAAGACAAAATAATCAATAAAACATATATCTTACTCTTTCAATGAATGACCTCTTCCTGTAGAAACATTCCTTGTCATCCAATGTCACATGAACGTCCGTTAAATTACGTTCAAATTGTCTGTCAGGTAGAAAAGGCTTTCTCATGACCAAAGGCCGAGCTGAGTCGGTTACACGTATTATTACGCATGCATATTGCAATAACACGTGGTTGGGTAGATGACGTCGTAGATGGGGTTGTTCAACTTTGTGTTGTGTTGCGCAACTTGTATGAAATTTAGTAGACTGATACACCTTTCAAACCATATTGAAATAAATAAACATTCAACTTTCAAAATAGACTCGAATTAAATGAAACTGAGTTGAATTGAAACTAAATAAATCGAGTTGAATTAATTTATAAATATGGAAAATACTGCTGAAAACTGCTTGTCTACTAAAAAATCGCCAATGTGGTAAAATGAGAGTCCTTCTGCTAGGATCGAAAGCTAGGCTGTATACGACTCTAATTTATAAATACGTAGAATATTCACTCTAATTGTGGAACGTGAGGGTAAATAATATCTAATAAAAACAACAATGCTCTCATTCATATTATTACATAATTATCATTCTATGTCAAAATATCCATCATTACTTGTAAACAAACACAAATTACCATAATCTTGCTGAATTTTGATGAGGCATAAGTAAAATGTATCAATCGTACATTAAATATTTACCAAAAAAGATGTCGGTGGTCAAATTAAAGAAAACAACTTAACATAGATTATTAATAAGTCAAATGTCCCAAAGTCGAAACTGTAACAAATTTCAATTGTTTTTTTGTGCATTATTTTAATACATGAAATAATTAATAAGACGTTAGATTAGATAGGTGCATATCTCATGAAAGTGTCTAAATATAAATTGAAGATTATTCAACATATTATTATTCACATCATTCAATTATCTGTGTTTATAAATTTTAACAGAGGCATACATCTATACAGTGAAGCAATTGTCAGAGTAACGATGCAAAATTCTTCTTCAAATTAAAATAACCTTCACATTTTGGTCAGTAGACTACTTGCATAATTATATAACAAACATTAATTTACCATTTTTAAATAAAATATCACTCAAATATTATTCCCTTGATAATATTGAATATATAATTTTACATATACATTGTGCACATGTAAGGAATTATTTAAGATAAATAAATAATAAATTAATTTACTGAGACAAAGATAGGCAAGAAAAAAAATGCATATTCCCATTAAAGACTTAATATTTCAAGTGTAGACAATGGTTATTGTACTCATAATGGAGCGATAGACAAATTCAATTGCACACCATGTAGTGCAACAACTCCGATATCTCTATCTTGCCATACCGTATTTAAATTCATAGTAGTAGGCCTACTTGCGAAATGGGTAATGTGCAGGGTTTCCCATTATTCCTTCTCTCATTTTGATAATCAGTCACACTGCAAATTGGTTGTGTAAAGTTGTGTAGTTTTGTGGTTCATACTTACACAACCTTACACATCCCAGTATGGTTCATAATAGTAGGCTACACAACTTTTCACAACTTTACTCAACTTTACACAACTAATTTGCGGTATCTACTCATTAATTTCCCAGATCATGTTTTTCCCGAATCAATTTACCTGCTTGCTTGACAATTCTTTCCATCTTCTTGAGGTCCTCTTTTCTACAGGCTCCAAAAAGGCTCGAAGACAACACAACAAAATTGAACAACTGAACAAATGTACTCTCTACAACTGACTTATAGAATAGTCGCAATATGATCCACTATCAATATGTAAAAAATCTTAAGTTCCGCAGGATGTACATTCGAGTTAGTACATGTAGACAAATCCACTGGCATAAGCTACAGATGGGCAGCTGGGGTGATTTTCCGTTTGTTTATTCATAATTTGTATTTCTTTCTGCGTTAGCTTCTTTGTTTCTGACATGTATAATCATAAGTGTAAAGAAAAGGTTTTCCCATTAACCCTCTTCATCCACATTGTACAGGAAAGTACACAGTGCATGACTTGTGTTCATACTATGGTCCACATCCACAATGAGACCGGCCATGCAGTGTGAACACACTGTGTTCCGCACCGGACCACGTAAACATGGGGGAGGGGTGGGGGGCACACCTTTGTATTTACACAGATTGTCCTTTTACGTTTGTTTGTTGTTTTTTTTTTTACATATTATTGGGGGTATATGCCCCCCCCCCCCCCCCCCCCCCCCCCCCCCCCAAAAAAAAATAAATAAAAAAACCCGGTAGCTTTACCACTGGAATTCCCCACCGGACCACATGAACACACTGTCAGTTCCGCACATTGTTTGTGAACAGTAGAGAGTAGAGACCATGTTATTGAAGTGTTTTAACAGCTAGCGCCAATGCTCACCACACTGTGAACGTAACAGTGAACCCACTATAGTGAGCACAATTGATCACGCAGACCTATACACAATGTGATTACACTATAATTTACACACTGTGAACACTGGGTATTTCACACAATCATCATCATAACTATGCACCATCATAAACATCATTATCATCAACAACGTACACCACTGTCAACATTCACCTCACTGTGACCACACGGAGTACAATTGGTCACACATATACACAGTGTGAGTTAACTATATTTTACACACTGTGAACACTGGGTATTTCACATAATCATCATAACTATGCACCATCATAAACATCATAATCATCAACAACACCACAAACACCACTGTCAACATTCACATCACTGTGAACACACTGAGTACAATTGGTCACACATATACACAGTGTGAGTAAACTATATTTTACACACTGTGAACGCACCAAGTACAATTGGTCACACATATACACAGTGTGAGTAAACTATATTTTACACACTGTGAACGCACCAAGTACAATTGGTCACACATATACACAGTGTGAGTAAACTATATTTTACACACTGTGAATGCAGGATATTTCACATAATCATCATCACCACCACCAGTATCATCAACATCATTATCACCACCATCATACATTTTGTTTATACAAATATGTAAGGATATATTTGTTGAAAGAAAAGGAAAGCTTGTTTTGCAGCCAAAAATACATCCAAACTAAATTAACAAATAAACAAACAAACTTATAATAAATATTTAAAAATATAAAAAAAACAAGCAAATACATGTATGTATCATGAGTATTGTTTTATTGCAAGTAGAGTGGCAAAATAAACAAATGCAGGCGGCATTGCACTATAAGTGTATTTTACATAATTATATACAACCTAGGTTATCAATGTAAACATTATATCCTTATATCTAATTGAAAAAATAGAACCAGTTATTCTAATGTCCGTTATGTTGTTCATCAATATTTTCTAAAGAGGATATACAATAACAATAAAAAATTCTTATAGCGCATATTACACAAAGTTAGGGTCTCTATACGCATAATTATAAAAAAAGAGTTGAATATTAATTAAGTACAATAATGGCCATAATATCTATTGCAAAATTCAGTGATGCATATCTTCACATAATTGGACATTTTTCACAACAGAACTGTACGAACAGACACATTCCTGATTAAAAGCAAACTAAATAATGGGAAAAAACATCCGTTTTGCAGGAATTATGTGTTTCTACAAGAGAGATGCAATTTAAAAATAAAATAGAAAATACTGATCTTGCCACACCATGCCAAGATTCTACCGTTTGTACCAAATCTACTAATTAACTTAATAAGTACAAATGCAAATTAAATATAATATCATAAAAAGAGAAATGGAGTAAAACTCATTTTTGAAATTGACTTAAATGTATAAAAAGTGGTAAAGTATCTAAAAGTACAAAAGTGAACATATAAGAATTAATACATATTTGTATTTTGGAAGAAGTAAATAGGAAATCAAAATATGACTGTGGTAACGAAGTTTTTTCTTTTCACATCATTGATATAACAACTGTAACATGTAAATAGCAATCTAAAAAGTATTAAAATACATATCATATTCGATGATCACATAAACCAATATTGAACTACGCAGTATCCATGTTAAACACTTATGATTTGTAGTAGATGTAGCCTATAACATGAGCAGGTATGGCAGTGTAGTGTAACAAAGCTCCTGAAAACTACTGAGAAATACAAAGAGGGTTTTGCTCTTTTTGACAAGTTTCCACTGTACTTGAAGTTTAACCTATTCAAGACTATAGCTATGGCAAACCCTGCACTTGTCGGTAATTCATGTTTTGAAGAAATGGGCATTTTAATTTCACATAACATGTGTAAAAGACCTATGATTGTAAAATTGAAACAATCATATCTTCACCAATTATTTACCAATTTGTTAGAAGAAAGCATACATTGAAAGCTTATGATGAGGCCTTTCTAATGATATGAAAATCTACATTTTGATTTTTACCAACAAGGGCAGGGTTTTGCTATAGCCGGTCACATTAACTTTGGTATAACATGCATTATCCATACAAAAGACAGCGAGCGGTCTGAGTATTTTTGGGACCAGTCCTGAGAGGGATAGATATATTTCTGGCAGTGAATATACATGTTCATTTTATACAGAGTGCATGTGCATTGATTCATACACAAATCTATGGAATATAGAGGGAACACAAATGTATCATTACACTATCATCTCAATTCATCCACGATAACATGATTTTTTTTTCAAATGTTAATAGCACATGTATGGTACACACAAAAGTTACATAAATTCTAAACTCACATGGTTATATACGCTCCCAGAATGCTTCAATAAATGCTGGTTTTACATGCATGAAATGGAGGTGAAAGCCCTTAAAATACAATTTTCTTATCTCCTAAATAAAAGAAATAGATACCCTTTTATCAGCCTCTTCATACCTCATACCTAAAATAGAGTACCAGAGTAGTGACGTAAAGTTATATTTGTTAGAACAAAGTACATGTAATGGTTATCAACAACATGTTCATTCAATCTGGCATTGGTTGTAGGTTGACGCTGGATTGCCTTCTTAGCAACCATTAACGTCAGAAATTTCTGGCTTGCCCGACATTGTTTAGAACCATTACCCATCTATGGCAATGAATAGCTGTAATATCACACTTCCATGCTCTACACACTAACAATATTTACAATACTACCCCATACAAATAATGTACTCGGCATAATAGAAAAGTTATATTGCATACATTTACTGTTTGGGTCAGAACGTAAAGATTGGCAAGTCTAATCGTCCATGATTTGAACCTACCTTTATACCACAAGGTTCCTTATTCTTGAAGATTAAGTACCATGTAAACATACCTTTACGTAATATGTCATCCTCCTGAATAATGGATTATTCTTCACAAATCAATGCCCATATGCAGGTCTGATCTCATATATATGCAAACAACAAAAATATACACATCATTTTGTCTTTGGCTACTACACAGTTTTGGTCATTGAACTAATGAAATAATTTCAATAAAATCATTGAGGGATGTCATTAAAATAATCAGAGTCATCATTACAAAAATCATTTAATGAGTATATTTCTACATTTCTACATTTTCCTGTTTTAACAATACTCTGTCCTGAAGTTTTTAAAACTACTCAGAACATCAATAAAAAAGTAACACATAACATTTACATTTATTCATATATTTATATATATATTTATATACACACACTTTAGTATTTTGGTTCATCATGACAAAAAAAACACGAACAAATCAATTTGATGTATAAATGTTTAAATGAATGATTGGAAGAAAAGTATCTATGATTACTATTATTCATATATCCACCCATTTCATTATTGTAATATAGGAATGGCTATTTGGACGACTCAGTTGCATTGTTCTTAAACCCGTGGCACAAAAGTAGCCTTGCACATTTGTGTCAGAATTTTTGTCCAGAGGGGCCAATGCTATTTGCTCGAAAAAACATCTTTCCTATCCCCAATAAAATTGAGATGATTAAGTACTAAAATTAGCTTATTTTGCCAGAAAATCAGCAGATTATTCACCCAAATGTGTTGGTTTTGCTCAAATGCGAGCTGGCGTTGTTATTCTACACCCTCTAAGCTTTGTATAATTTGCAATTTGAAAAAAGCACACTTGATAGAAATAACTGTATAAAATGTAATTCTTACATGAGCAAAGAAAATAAGGCTTCTTCAGGATTCAAACCCGAGACCTCTGGATTTACAGACCGGTTCTCTACCAACTGAGCTAGGAAGCTCTTGTGATGGTTGTTCGTCCCGGGAACCCGTTCAATGCTCCTGAAAGTCAGAAGCTATATAAACCTTACACCGCAGGGCTCTAACCATTGTGCAACAAGGCTTTATTGGTGGTGGCCATTCCAATGGGAACCCTTTTCTCTCGTTTTTATATAATTTGTGGTAAAAATAAGCACACCTTGGAAATACAGGTAACATATCTCACATGAATGAGACAAACCCTTTTCAATGCTCGTGATAATCAGAAGCTACATCACAGAGTTCTAACCAATGAGTCACATGGCCCTATTGATGGTAGCCATACACAAAAACCATTCTCTCTGTTTTTTATATAATTTGCGGTAAAAATAAGCACACAGGAAATAAATGCATGTAACCGTGTGACATTTCTCACCCAGAAACCCATTTCTATTGTTTTTATATAGTTTGTGGTAAGAATAAACACACTTTAAAGGGTACCACCACCCAAAAATAATATTCTTATTAAACGTAACATCTTAAGTATTCCATTCCATCAACAAGTTCACAAAAATATGTTTCCAGAAAAAAATAAAATAATTGGAAACGCATCACCATTCTAAAGCATGCGTTCATGCGGTCTGAATTGCAAAGACTGCGATGCGTGCGGTAAATTGCAATGTGTGCAGAGCGAACGAATCGCCCGGTAATTTATTGTTTACAAAGGTACGCGTGAATAGCATTGGCGCACTCGCAAATGGTTGGCCCGTATGGAACCAGGAAATAGCAGCGGTTCCGTAAGTGGTGGAAATTAATTGCTTTGTTTATGAATTACACAACCCTTTGCAAAATGTTGGGTATCTATTTGAAATCACAAAACGGTACCAAAACATATAATAATGTGTTGTTCTTTGCCTGGTGGTCCCCTTTAACTAACTTGAATAGCTTTGTAACATTTCTCACATGACCGAGCAACTCTCTTTCTTCTTGTCCCCATACTTGCTCTCCCATTCTTCAATCTCCTCGAGGTACGACACCGGCGGCCATCTTTTCTCGCTCACGTGATTGAGATTGTCGCCTTCCAGCTGCGAGAATTCGGGCCGCTTCTCGAACGCCAGATAGTTTGAGGAGATGAAAAAGAGGCACCAGTCAGCGAGCTGCTGTGCATTGTGGAACTATAGGGACAGAAGACAAAATGTCAACATTCAATAGTCTTAAACAGCAAAGAAATGTTGTAAACACTTTTTTATCTCGACATAACACACATCTGTCTTAGAAAGATGTCTAGATCACAACTATTTGCACAAATGTAAGTCGTTGTATGTCCTAAATTGTTATGAATGACTTCTTAAACACATACAAATCTCAACTATTATCATTACCCCTGTCAATGGATTACAGATACGCACTGCAATCATTCCTGCACACAAAGTGAACATTTTCCACTCCCTAGGGAGCATTATGAGAATTCCAACCAAAAGTAATGTAAACATACCTGAGCAGTGCGTAGCAGACCTATAACGTCCACGTCAGCCTTTTCAATCTGGTCCTTTACGCTAACGTCCACCTCCCTCGTGATGTAAAATTCGCAGAGATTCCTGAGGCGATCCTGCGCGTACCTCTCGGCGGTAACGAGAATGCCGACTGCGTCTCCTTCCTCAATGGGCGCGTGGTCGGTATACAGGTATTCCAGCACGGCCATGAAGCACTCCATACTCGTCTCAAGAATAGGAATCTGAGTGAGGATTTAATACAAGCAAATTAATTTGATACTAATCATTTGGATATTTTAGAGAATGTTATAATAATCGAATGGATATTTTATATTGAGAGGGAGGACTAAATAATAGCAGACACAGCATCCTCAATGGGTGCATGGTCGGTATACAGGTATTCAAGCACGGCCATGAAGCACTCCATACTCGTTTCAAGAATAGGAATCTGGGAGGACCTATAATGGAATCAGTGCTAATAATTTGGAGTTTTGTATTGACTGGCACCTCAATGAGTGCATGGTCGGTATACAGGTATTTAAGCACTGCCATTAAGCACTTGATACTAGTTTCAAGTACATATAAATCTGGGTGAAGATTGAAAACAAGCAAGTGAATGTGATAGTTGATACTAATCATTTTGATGTTTTAACCTTATATGATGGGTGCGTAGTCAGTATACAGGTATTCAAGCATGGCCATGAAGCACTCCATTAATAAAAGCAAAATAAATTTGATACTAATCATTTGGATATTTTTGAGCATTTAATCCTAAGAAATTGGCGCTTTTCTGTGCGCATTCAAAATGTAATGACTCACTGACCAAATAGTAAAACAAGACTTCTTTACCATCATGCTTCATTTCATTTTAAACATAGATGTACATTTACATCAGAAATGTTAATTAGACTTAAAAGCTGGGACATAATCCTAAATTTCATGGTCTGTACTAACATATTAACAGTCAAGGCTGGAAGTCAAGAAGAAAAAGAAAAATAAGAATAAGAATGATGACGACAAGGATGAGGACGAGGACGAGGATGAGGACGAGAAGGAGGAGGTGGTGGAGGAGGAGGAGGAGGAGGAGGAGGAGGAGGAGGAGGAGGAGGAGAAGGAGGAGGAGAAGGAGGAGGAGAAGGAGGAGGAGGAGGAGGAGGAGGAGAAGGTGGTGATGAGGAGGGGAGAAGGTGGTGGTGGATAAGGAGGAGGAGGAAGAGGAGGAGGAGGAGGAGGAGGAGAAGGTGGTGGTGGATGAGGAGGAGGAGGAGGAAGAGGAGAAGGAGGAGGAGGAGGAGAAGGTGGTGGTGGATGAGGAGGAGGAGGAGGAAGAGGAGAAGGAGGAGGAGGAGAAGGTGGTGGTGGAGGAGAAGGTGGTGGATGAGGAGGAGGAGGGATAGGAGGAGGAGGAGGAAGAGGAGGAAGAGGAGGAAGAGGAGGAAGAGGAGAAGAAGGAGGAGAAGGAAAAGGTGGTGGTGGATGAAGAGGAGGAAGAGGAGGAGGAGGAGGAGGAAGAGGAGCGTCTCTAAAACCCACCTTGCTTGACATGGAACTCTCTGCAAAGACTCCGCTGAACATGCCAGCCATGACTGTACACCTTCCTTTCAGAATGGCCTTGTGTGCATTCACAACTTGACCTGTTCACATGAAAGAGGGAAAGACTTAATCTCTTATAACATTTAATACAATTCGTATTTCTGGGATTTAATATGTCCACTGAGTATATGTCCACGCATACGTTTGCAAACAGTTCCTAGACAATAGATCTAGGCCCCGTTGCAGAAAGAAATACAATCGATTGTAAGTTGCAATTGATCGTAAGTCAGATCACGTGTTCTAGATGCGCAAATCTGATTGGTTGAAACGCGTAAATTTTCTGACTTACGATCAATTGTAGCTTACAATCAATTGTATCTCTCTCTGCAACGGGGCCCTAGTCTTTTTCTGCAGACCCATGAAAACGCAATTAGTATGATGATAGGTTTCAAATTATGATAACATTTTTCTGGAAACCTATTTTTCTGAAATTGTTGGTAAAATGGACAGCTAAAACTATTCTCTTTCATTTATTAGAACATTATTTATGGGTGTTAGTTCCCTTTAATGTTTTTCTCTGTTTGGGGCCACCAGATTCAGGTTTCAGGCCACCCAAATTTGAGAAAATCTTGTATTGCCCCACTGCCACTGTACAAGGCAACAAAGTTATATTTCTAGCACTGCCATACCAATGGTAGATTTTATTTTTCAAAGTGGCCCACTCGGGTTAGTGAAATAAAGACTTATCAACCGTTGCTGGCCCCAAATCATAATTCAATGGTCCCAAGCAGAGAAAAACAATAAAAAGTCTGTTCATTTGGGTTGCCCAGTCAGGCAAATAAAATTTGGCATTTTAATCATTTTAGTGACCTGAAGCTCATTTTTGGTGGCCCCAGGCCAGCGAGCCTGCATTAATTTTGACCCTTGTTTGACCCCATACTGACCTTCCACTTCAAACTGCACATCAGAGAAGGTGGGCTTGTTGAAGAACAGCTCCTTTGACCTTTGACCAGAGAGGTCATTGAGGTAGGTTCCGATGCTGGGGTTGAGGTAGTCTTCGCCCTTCTGGATGTTGGTGACAATCTCTCGCAGACGTGGGAGGTAGAAGGCATCTGATGCCTTCAGTAGGGCTTCCAACTCAGCCTCCGGATTGTCTTCATCAACGTTTGGTAGGCCTGTAGTTATTAATTGATTAAACCATCAATTCAAAATTTGCAACTGACAAAATTTGATACTAATCACGCATTATCGAAGAATCTAAAACGTGGAAGATTGAAGGTATCTGATATCTTTAGCAAGGTTTCTAACTCAGTCTCTGGACTGTCTTCATTGATGCTTGGTATGCCTGTCTTAATTAATTAATTAAAGTATCAATTCATAATTGTAACTGATAAAATTGGAACACTAAAATGATTTGTGATTTTATGCGCATTTTGAACATTTCCATTCATCATATTCCACATCACTTAGAACGAAGCAGATGCATAAATAAATCAGAATTAGTCAATGGATATTTTAAGCAAGATTTATGGTTAGGAAATAAACCGATTCTAGACATGATGTTGACATTGTGGTTTTAAATTTAATTCTAAAAATCTCATTTGAAATCCGAACTTCATTTATTTGTAGGTTTGACGTGCATTTTGAACATTTCCATTTATCATATTCCACATCACTAAGAACGAAGCAGATGCATAAATAAATCAGTCAATGGATATTTCAAGCAAGATTTATGGTCAGGAAATATACCAATTCTAGACATGATGTTGACATTGTGGTTTCAAATTTAATTCTAAATATCTCATTTGAAATCCGAACTTCATTTATTTGTAGGTTTGACTTGAAAATAAAAGAACTAGTTAAATTTACTGACCTCCATACAGAAACTCTAAGACATGTTTGAACGTTTCCATGGTAACATCGGCCGCTAGGCACACATCGATCTTGTGGTCACTACCTTCCCCGGCCTGCTGTATGCTGGTCAAACCCAAAACGCCCCCATTGTTGATCTCATCCCACGTGAACGCAGGGACTCGAATTGCCCTCTCTTCTTGTTGGTTCTAAAAAAAAAAAGGAACATTTGTAGGGATGGAAAAGGGTTTTAATATAATAAATATATTAACACTAAACAGACAACTTCATATATCCCATTTAAAACTTGTTTTCGCCTTCTCATCTATTTTTTTCAAAAATATGGAAACTTATATAAGATAATCAAAGAAAATCAAGATGAATTTCAAACATACAGTCAAACCTGAATGAAGTGATCACCTAAGGGAACCAAGAAAAGTGGCCACCGTAGAGAGGTTGGCTCCAATAGAAAGGTGGTCATGTAGACCAGATAGACAGAAAAGAGAAAATGAGTCAATATATTTGGTAGCTTCTGTTCAAACACTTGGCAAAAGAAATCAGAAGCATCATTGAAATCATTGTTTTTCTTTGTAGGGGAGCACTTTTGGTGGCCACTATAGGCAGGTTTGCTCCTATAGACGTGTGGCAATTAGGGCAGGTTTGACTGTGCAGACAAACATATGAAAATAGAGGTACCTTTGACAGTTTCTGCTCGAAGACTGGCAAGAGAATTCAGAAACATCATTTAAATAATTATTATTCTCAGGGTTTTTTTTTTCTCACTCTTGGTGCCCACTATAGGCAGGTTGGCTCCTATAGACAGGTTTGACTCTACATGTACAGAAAAAAACTATACAAATACAGTAAAACCTACCTTTGCGGCCACCTCTCTATAGCAGCCGGCCTATAGTGGCCAAAAGAAGGGAACTCCTGCAGAGACAAACAGTGTTTATTGAACCCGTTTGTTTCCCTTAGGTGATCACTATATACAGGTTTGGCTGAAGAGGTAGTATATATACCTTTGGTAGCTTTTGCTCAAAGACACGGCAGAAGAAATCCGACGCGGAGCAAAGCATGACCCTGTGCGCAGCGAACTCCTTCCCATCTTCCAGGTGAAACTTGACATCAGCCTCTAACGGATCGTCAAGGACGCTTCCCATGTCCCCGCCCATCGACGAGGTTTTGATCTCAATCCACGGCGCAAGACCTAGATAATCATAATTGATGGAAAGCTATTAGTGATGAGCGATCGTAATAATTATTAATTGATCTCCCAGGGAGACTTTCAAATGCGCACACTTCAACAACAAAAATCTTTATAACGAAAGAGAAATTTGGATAACCGAAACCTGCTCCATGCTTCTATAGGTAATACAAATACAAGGAGGTATGTGAGACCATTAGAGTTTGACGGAAGTTTTGTGGATTTCAATAATGTTAAGATCACTTAATTGCATTATGCATCAAATAAATACACATGTGTATATATACCTGCAGGTGGCATAACTGGTGGTACAGGCACCGTCTTTTTTGTCTTCCCATTTCCAAAGCTGAACATTCCACCTTTCTTCCGCGATGCTCGACCATGAGATTCACTCACAGCTAAATCCACCTACGGAACAGAAACCAGGATAATGATTAAGGATACAAATTTCACAGTTTATACAGCACCTACTGTGATTAATCATTATGCCTACCGTATTTGTCGGTGTATTAACCGCTCCGGTGTATTAACCGCACCCCCTTTTTTTTTGTTGAAAAAGGGTGCGGTTAATACACCAGCAAATACGGTAAGCCAATAATGCTAGAAATTAACTGATTTGCCTTGTGGCCCAGGTGGGCAAGTAAAAACAAGATGGTTCAAATTCTAGTGGCCTAAATAACAATTTTACTATATTTAGTTGCCCATTTGGGCCAGTAAAATTTAGGATTGATGAAATTTGGTGGTCTAAAGCTAATTTTTAGTGGTCCCAGACCAGTCGGCCTATGCTTATTGGGAGCACAGCAGTTCACACCATTATAACCCCAGTCGTAGGATACCGATATCATCATTCTAATGCATTTACTGCACTTTCTAATTTATCAGGAGCATTTTCATTTTCTTGCAGCTATAGACAGTATTCTTTTTCTGTAGACCATCACACATCATTCAGGAGAATCATATAATGATATTGGTTTATAATTATAGTCTGAAATATCACTTTCGGAAAAGAAAAAATAATGAAGTTAATAGATCACTTCAATGAAAACAATGTCCACATCAAATTGAAAGATTTCTGTCTAACATATATGCATGGTAGAATGATAACTATTAGTTTTCAATTATAACATGAATGTTTGAGCAGCTAAAATTAAATTCCTCCAGCCCCGGTCACAATAGAACCAACAATTATTTTGTTGTACGAAATGTAAAATTTTTATGTCATGGTGTAATTTTGTAAGGAATTGGAATTGCCGTGGATTTGGTCAAAAGTGGTCAAAATGAAATTTTAGATGCTTTCACGACAGGAACAAATGTTGTGGTTAAGTTGCAGGTCTATACTACGACAGCAAACTTTTGGCATCCACAACATGTTGTTTTCCTTACAAATGTTGTACGGTTGTCGTATGATGTTATCACAACAACAGTATGACACCCATTTCTTTGTACAACTGTTGGACAGCATCGCCAAACAAGCCACAAAACACAACAATTTTTGTTGTGAACCTGTCGTGAACCCGTCATAGGTCCATTGTGACTAGGGATTTAGACTGTATGCAACAGGCAACAATTTGTGAGATGTCATTTAAGGAAAAACAAACACTGGCATTTTTACTTACTATTACTGTTAAGTGCATAATTCCTGTCACTACTAGTCCTTAAATTTCACCTTGAGTATCACTTATAACATAAATAATCAATAATCAATGACCACGATCATCTGTATTTACTGACCACTGGAGGCTGCTATGTATGTTACGGCATAAAACATCATCTGAACATGCACGAACCAAAGCAGATTATGTAAAACACTTGCTGTGTCTCCTGCTATGTCAGTTGCTATGTAACCCATGCTCAGATGACGCTTCATATTGTATAGTTGAAAAACATGGCAGCCTCCAATGGTCAGTCAAAACATTGATAATTTCCATCATTAGTGATATCCAAGAGGAACTATTCACCTAGGTAGAAGTAACAGGGTACATGTACTTATTAGTAACAGCAAGCAAGAATGCCAGCGTTTGGCTTCCCTTTAAAAACAATATTTTGTTGTTTTATATAGCCACATTATAGGAATACGTTGTTGTTATTACCGCTGTGGTAAAACAGTCTTTGAGGCCATCCTGTGTGAGGGCGCTTGTCTCTGCGAAGGCACATCCAAGCTTCTTGGCAAGTTTCTCTCCATCCTCCTTAGACACGCATGTGTGTTGACCACCACGTAGATCTGTGAAAGGGATTGAGAAGATGTATATTTATCTTACCATAAGAAAAATACAGTCAAACCTGTGTATAGTGGCTACCCAAAGGAAACAAGAAAAGTGGCCACTGTAGGCAGGTGACCTCTATAGACATGTTCTATTACATGTACATTGTTTTTCTCTGCTAGGGATCACTGTTGGTGGCCACTATAGACAGGTTGGCTGTTGGCTGCTATAGACAGGTGACAGGTTTGACTGTACTACACATTAACTTTCCAGAAGCATGTGAAAGTGTTTTTATTTACCCACAGCTACTAATAAAACTGTATTTAATGACATTTGTTAAATTCTGATGAGAGACTACACTATTAAATGTTATTTTTTTGTATTGTTTTGTAGCGCTTAGAGTAAGTCTTTAAAGAAGTGCACAATTTATATTATTATTATAAATAACAGTGTGACATTGCAGACAATTTCTGTTCTGCTTTTTGTTCTCAAGTCAACTCTTTATGAATTATCTTTATTTCACCATGACCACAACCACTTGGTTAAACGCATCTAAATAACTTCTTGGGTAAAAAGAATGTTGTTCTTGTTCTTGTTGTTTTCCTATAATCTTTAAAAGAAATCCCTGTGACGACATGACAGCCAAAGACATGAGTTTGGAGGTTGATGGACATTTCTTTAATTCCTTGCTCTCCTGGCAGGATTCAATCCAGATTACCAGGTTACCAGGTTACCTTTGTAGTGACTTTAACAAGTTTTAGTAATTGGAAAACTTGCCAGTTGTTGCTTACTGTTCCTTACTGAATGGTTTTATCTATAATAGAATGTATTGTTTTATTAATCTTTAGCGTAGTGGCATACTCATGGTATTGGGAAATAACCCAGTGACATGGTGCGAAAAAAAAATCTTTGATTTACCATTTTCTGTAGGCCAATTTATTCCCGTTTTTTTTTTTTTTGTAAAAAGGAGGGTGTAAGTTGCTGAAAGTGTTATTGAAACGCCAGGAATAGGGGATAATTTATCATTTTGAGAATGATCATGCAAAGGGACACCAACGAGATGTGGAAATGGTGTGGCAAGATTGGTAAAGGGCACGCTCTCCAATCAGTGTGATCCGGAGTTTGAATCCAGTGCGTTTCCATTGCGTTTCGTTTGTCAGCAAGATAATTTATCCGCTATTGCTGCTCTCTATCCAGGTGTATAATTGAGGACCCGGTAGGAGTGGATCATGGATGCAATTGTACTTGTATGTACAGTTGAGTTCGCCTCATGGCTGCCAGAATGCATTGCTCCAAAGGGAGCAGAGAGTGCACGTTATGTGTGGAATGACTGTGAGTGTGTGTGCCAGATGAACTGGGTAATAATGTAAAGCATTAGCTGTAAAGTATTAGGCACTGTCTATAGTATATAAATAGTATAAATATATAAATATAATACCTGTCTTTGTTGCCACAATCACGATGGGTGTGTGAGTGCAAAAGTGCCTGACCTCAGAGTACCATTTGGATTCTATATTTTCGAATGAGGCGCGGCTTTCAACAGAATAGCACATGAGGAAGACGTCGGTTTGCGGGTAGGATAACGGGCGAAGGCGATCATAGTCCTCCTGCATAACAAAATGCATATATAATATAAACAAGATTTTCTCATATCCATGAGTGGCTCAAAACCAGAATCTGGTTGCCCAATTGGGCCAGTGGAATTTAGGAGCAATGGAATTTGATAGCCCAAAGATAAGTTTGAATAGTGGCCTCTGGCCAGCTAATTTCGACCACTGTATTACGATAAGATTTGTTCAATCAAGTAGAGAAAATATCTCAGACAATTGGCAAAGACAATCATTGTAGTCCTCCTGTGTAAAAAGAATGTGTACATAAATGAATACAAGTAATACACCTACCTAGGATAAATCTCAGTTATACAGGCTGTTACGCCTTGTGAGGCTCTTCAGTAAATAATTAAGTATGTCTAGATATGGTATATTGTAATATGATGCGAATAGATCAATGGAGTAGCACATGAAGAACATGGTTTCAGTTAACTAGCACTTTTCAGATAATACTAAATTATTTTCTGACCCAGAGGCAATTTGAAACAATTTGACACTTAAGATGCATCTAAGATCTACATCTTAAGTCAGTTAAGATGAATTTAATGTGTCTATTTGTATTAAAATGTGTACAAAATTCATAATGCAGATGATGCATTAGTCAAGTTGTACATGTAACTGTCACTGGAAGAAGGAAAGAATTTCCTTGAAATTTTACTTTCACATAATAATGTAAATGCAAATGATGACTTACTTGACCAGCAGTGTCCCATAGCCCGATGTTGTAGGGTCTCCCGTTGACAATGATGTTAGCCGAGTAGTTATCAAAGACAGTCGGAATATAGTTTTGGGGGAAGCTGTTCGTTGTGTACGAGATGAGGAGACAACTTTTGCCCACTGCACCATCCCCGACGACGACTAGCTTTAAAGACTGCATTTCTGTAAAAATATACAGTAGATGAACATATTGTGATTTCAAATACTAAACCTAGTTTGAACATAATGTGAAATCATAATTGTCAAACTTTACACCAATTTTAAGATTTTAAGAAAATGAAGGCACCACTCGTACATTCTTATATGTTTTTGAATGGCTTGCCTGGCAAGGGTGATTATTAGTTTCTTACGCCAGTTTAAAATCAGCATTCTCTACTAAGACGTGTCCATGGTAGGACAAAAAGAATGGATGCTTCATGCAATTGCATTAGATTGTCCATTCTTTTTGGCATGCTGCTGGCACGTCTTGGTAGAGAATAGTGAATACCCAATTATCATACAGTGGAACCTCTTTATAACGAGATCCTTGGGACCATGATAATCAGGGTACAAAAACAAAAGAATATGAAAGGGTTGGATCTAGCAAAATAACCTATTAGAGTTTTGTTATATCAGAGCTCTTTATAACAAGGTTCCACTGTACATACTACTATTTACACTAAAAATTAATCTTCATCTTCATCAGTAAATCACAATTTTCATGCAGCATTCTTCTTCAAGTTATTACCCACTAGTGTATTACGTACTACATGTAGTATTCCTCGTCACTCATCATCATTATTATCTTTTTCATCCTATTACTGACTTTATAAAAGTAAAATGATGCCTTATTATGAAATATCATCTTTTTCTTCTTCTGGTATTTATTCCTCCGATTTGCGGAGATCAGCAGCTAACTGCAAGGCAAGTCAAAGTTGGACGTTGTAGCATATATAGTTATAGCAATTACACATAACAAATGACGAACATTAATAATTTTCAGAATATATTGTAGGCAGAGAGTTGTCAAACGAAAAGAGACTAATGTGGTTAGACAATGGAGGGGAAGAGGATATTTATTGTCAAGATCACTGGGTCACCTCCTTCAAAAGCTTGGAGGGGAGATCCAAAGCATGGACAAGAAAACGCAAGCGATGAGATATGAGGACAGGGCAAGCTGCTAGATAGCCTAGAAGGTGCTACTCTTCTCCCACTTGATCCTGGCCTGCCAATTGATACCTGTAGAAGTCCCCTATCTATTACTTTGCTCTTTGTTTATAAAAATGCATTTATCACAATCGACTGCTATCGGTCCATTGGCTTGATGCGACTCTTCAGCTCCACTCAGTCTTGTGTTACTGTGTCCAGATTTGTTTTGACTGTGCAGCCCCTTGGATCGCTGATCTCCGAAATAGTGAAGGGAGAATAAGATGATGATGGATGATGGTGCACAGTGACTTCAACAGCAACAGAGCAAAGCTTACACCTCGCATCATGGCACTTCACAATGACAGCAAGACGATTTTGTGTTAGAAAAGTCGGAGTGAGAAGTTGAGAGCATAACTGCAACACGTAGATGAGATGGCAATGATGATGGTTACAGAAGAGACATTTGAGGCAGGGAGATCTGGTTTCTCCACAATGATACAGGTTGACTTGCTGTCTATGGCTTCTATCACTCCTAGAAGATGCACATCACTAACTGACCTTTGGCAACGCAATTTCCAAGAGGGATAACTGAAGTCAGTAGAGACAAGGAAAGCAAACGGCAGGTTATAATGAACAAGAAGGTTTGACCAGTTTTGCAAGGAGCTGAGTGGGTATTGAAAGGGCTTGCAGAAAGGAGCGAAACTCAAACCGTTGATGATCCAGATGGAGAAGCTGACCAATGAGGAGGAGGGTGGAGAGCTGTATCTCACGTGACAGAGGGAGGAGGCCCGTCCGGAGGAAAACGGACTCA
This sequence comes from Echinarachnius parma, assembly GCA_037951105.1. Taxonomy (NCBI): domain Eukaryota; kingdom Metazoa; phylum Echinodermata; class Echinoidea; order Clypeasteroida; family Echinarachniidae; genus Echinarachnius; species Echinarachnius parma. The sequence goes on from JBAMJV010002690.1 coordinate 85,305, forward strand.
TTGGCAGCAGACTTGGGGATGCCCAAAAGCTTCTTGAAAAGCTGATGCATCTAATGTATCCAGAGTCTTTTTTAGAGAGGTTCAAGAGTGGATCAGTGCCATAAATCATGCGGGGAACACAGAAGGTGGACCAAAGTTTCGCTAGGGTGTGAGGAAGGAAGGAATTACTGGATGAACTGGCACCAATGATGGAAAAGAGGGTGCTGAAACCTTTAGAGGAAATCCTTGAAGCATGGTCAAATGGAGATGAAGACTTAATAATACCAAGATGAGGATGATGGGAGACAACTGGAATCTGCATACCACTCATAACAAATGATGATTGAGTAGAGAAAGGGCTTACTAAATGTAGGTCACTAGGTGGTTGATATAAACAGCCATTTTGGTTTTCTCCATTTGGCAGCGTAATCTTCAGTGCACTTGAGCATTTGCTTTCAATAAGTTCTTCTGGGGTGTTAGCAAGCAGCGCTACATCATGATCTGCAAGGACAATACCACCACCATAAAGATTTTGAAATGAGCATCTAAGGGCAGCAGCACGAAGCGCCTTAAAGGGACTTAGTAACATTGTCCAAATCCTCAAAATCTAATTGGAATTATAGCGGTTCCCGCATACCTTGTTGTATTCGTATTAACAAAAAAGGCATGGGACGTTTTTTTTTCTTTTCCCCTTTCGTTAAAAAGATATTTACGATTGAAGTGTTCAGATGTTAAATAATCCACTAGATCGTCGAAACCGTGTACAAAGTGAGTGCAATGAGTTAGTGAATATCACTTTGCATTTTTGCTCATTACTGGGCCATATAACATCCATTTAACTTGAAATTTTCACACAATACCCAGTGGACATATCAGATAACTACAATAAACGTTGTATCAACCACTCATCACTTTTTGCACATGTCAACAAAGTTACTAGATCCCTTTTATCAAACCATTGCAACATCAATCATATTTGATCTTCATCATACTTATTTTGTCATTTATCACAATTATACTTCACAAATTGTATTATTATTCCATTATTTTGTTGTGGTTTTATACTTATAATAATTTTGTTCAATATTTCTTTTCCATCATTAATAGATGAGATCTAGATGAGTTAAAGAATTATTGTTGTTTTCATCATTATTATTGTTTGAATGAATGATTAATTATTTCATTATCATGATTATTTAAACTTTTATTAGTAGCATTTAAATGATTTATGATTATCAATATCATCACCAAGGCAAAGGCAACCATGGCATGTCATCGTCATCATCATCGACATCATCATCATCAATCATCATCAATGTTACTTACTTATGTCTTTGTCTCTTCCTCAATCACAGGAGTCCTCAGCTATAGAAAAACGTATATGTAAAGAAACGTGTTTTCAAATTTCAAGATCAAACTGCACTGCGTAGAAGTCCACGGAAGTCTATTCGATCACAGCGCAATCATAATGTGAAAATGTACAATGCAATGTCAATGGTGCAATAGCCAATACATTAGCGGCAATGCCAGCAATGGCAATGCATTGCAGAGTTATTTAGTATGTCCAGATGACAGTGTTTTCAAGCCAAAAAGTCGACGATGAATGCGTTTCGTTCTCTC
>JBAMJV010002691.1:0-115919 GCA_037951105.1 Echinarachnius parma
AGCTAGATCGAATCGTGAAAGTGGGATGACGATGATCACACAGCATCACCCTAGTCTTCGGGTTACAATCCAGGAGATCACAGAGAAAAGACAGTTTATCCCAAACAAAAACAAATACACCGATAAATCTTAAACCATTGAGGCACCTGCTGTCTCCTCCTTACGTAAACTAATATTGGGAGTGATCTCCAAAAGACACTAAGCTGTCGCGAAGGTTTCGACAAACGGCCGAGTGAGGGGGGACGAAATCTTTTCAGGTTTCAGTTCAGTTCTCGACCTTAAAACTACTCCTCAAACTTGGCAAAAGATAGTCAATGTTGCTAAACTCGTGTGAGGAGAAAAGTGATTATGGTCACCAGTCAACTGTAAACATGTTCCCCTATAAGCGGAAGAACCGTCACATCAGTAGATGGTGATGGAAAGGGGTAAAATATGTTCACGAAATTAATACACTTTGAAACATGACGAGGAAGACGAAAACAAATATGTTCTGTGACAAAGAACGATGACCAAAAAATGTTATCAACTGAGAGGCTAACAAGTCACGAAGTGCAATCAGAGAAAAAGAAAGACAGCGAGAAAGTAAAGAGATGCGTGGTGTGTCGCTTATCGATCAGAACTGGACAGGGCCCGCGGCCGGTGTTTCGCCGCGTCGCCTCATCAGAGCATCCCTCCACGAAGCTGGGCTTGCCGTCCGAGACCGTGAACGCTGCGGATAGCCGGGGGAGGGGCGAACGGAAAACACGATTATCCTTACTTATGCACGATCGGGAGGAGACATCGATCGATGAACATTATTTTTTGTTTGTTTGTGTGTGATTTCTGTTCCCGCTCTTTTTTTTCCCTCAAACTTTTCATCTTCTTTTCCGCGATAACGTTTGTGTCATAAAATGATTGATGCAAAAAAAAAAAAAAAATCGTTCGCTAGCTCAGCTCACGCAGGGATGAACATTGCCACTATACCTCCAAGAAGGATATATATACACGACTCGTAGATGAATGTTTGCTGATATGATCGCGATACATTACAGACGCGTGCGTGCGTGCGTGTGTCTGTGTGGGGTGCACGTGTGCCGTGTGTTCATATGAGCGAGGTAATCGGCGAGGTTTGTAGATATACCAGGAGACAGGTGAATCGAATGAGGCGTCGTGAATTATTGTGTTTGCGTTAAAACACGCTCGACGAACTCCGCGAGATATGCTTCGCGTATCGAACGCAGTCACGCACGGCGGACTAAAGTACTGCCTGGTCGACGATCGAGATCGGATTCTTGAAGTTCGCGAGAAGTAGAGCTGCTTGCCTGCGCAATGCGCAGTTCGACGGGTGCGCACATCCCAATCTTCTCCATGCAGCCGGCGTGTTGATGCATATTCATGGCCGTGTCACACTATTACATTACATAGCGTATTGTTTTTGACTTCGCCAGCTTATGACAGTTTAGTTATAACATGAATAAAAAGGCGTCTCACACGAGCAGAGTGTTTGGGCGGGGCGAATAAGACAGACGCGACGTGTTTTTCTGCAGAATATGACGGGTTTCTTTTTTTCTTTTCTTGATTGCCTGCGTTATTTTTCATCGCATCCCTCCCTAAATTGCAACAGTCACATGATATACGTTTACCTATATGTCTCAATCATACGTGAATGGTCGAGTACAGCCACAACCATTGCTCGGCCTTGTGGTTCTGGCAGTTGATGTCGGGAGGAAAAAATATGGCCCCACGGTTACAAATTGTTAAATCTCCGACAAAAATGTACATACCTCTCTGACAGAGATTAAAGGGGCCCTGCAAACCCCAAATGCATGTTGACCTCTGTTCATCTGTATTAGTGTACACATTCAATATTTGTAAACGGTTTGACCCAAATATGTTTTTGTATATTTTTTAAACATTTTATCATTTATTTGTCTGTCATTTTGCTAAGCCCCCACCTCCTAAAAAAACCCTCCAGAGCAAATTCTACTTGTTGACCTGCAGTGACATCATTTGTCAACTCACTGGTCAGCTACCATGGCTATTGTGATTAGCCTAATCACAATAGCATCACACGGTTGAATAGAATACCAACTCACACAACTTCAATTACAATAGCTGTTGCTATGTCAGACGAAAAGCACTGGTCTAAGCTTATTGCAAGGAGGGTTATGCAGGGCTTGCTTTTGTGTGGATGTTTCTTTTTGTACTTTCATATTTTGTTAATCTCATGGTAGCTGACCAGTGATTGACAAATGATGTCACTGCAGGTCAACAATAGAATTTGCTCTGGAGGTTTTTTTTAGGAGGTGGGGTCTTAGCAACATGAATGACAAATAAATGATAAAATGTTTAAAAATATACAAAAACATATTTGGGTCAAACCGTTTACAAATATTGAATGTGTACACTAATAGAGAGGAACAGAGGTCAACATGCTATTGGGTTGCAGGGCCCCTTTAACATTAGAAGAGATTAATAATCTGCCGCGCCTGTCCACAATCTCATTAGCTATCACTCTCCATATCCCCACACCCCATCTTACACCCCCCGCCCCCCCACTCCCCCCCCATACACACACACACACTTGGTCTCCCTCCCTCTCCCTCTCTCCCTCTATATTCTCACTTTCCCCTCTCACGTTCTCTCTCTACCCTCTCTCTTCTCTCTGCATATCCTTTATATATCCATCTATAGCTTTCTCTGTCTCTATAGCTTTCGTTGTCAATAAATTCATGTCATCTTCTTCTAGTGTTCGTTCTCAACACAATCGCCCATACGTTTACCTCATTATCAGCTGCTCCGTTTCTAAACATAGACTTAAGTCTAATGGTTCTAAAGACCCGATATTAACATGTGTAACGTCTGGTCCACAGGTCAGTTGTAAGGATTAATATTAACATTGGATCTCGCTTATATCATCATAACAAATAGCTTACATAGAACGCACACATTTATAATGCATGTATGTATCCGGTCTATTATATATCCAATCCATCTATCTACTATCTATCCATCTCTCTACCTTAATCAAGTATTGTATCATTATATTTATCCTCCTCTTACTCGCTATGTTTTGCTTAATTACAAAAATGTAGTACATGTACAAATACTAAATATAGCACAAGAGATAATAAATGATTGTTGATATTGAGGTGATATAAATTTCTCCACTGTCATGACTGTGTCGTTTGTAAATGTTAGACATCTTTAGAAGCGCTCGGATATTTTATTGCCGAAGAAGATATTAAAACGTTGTCTCCTTTTTACAAGCTTTCAATACCCATTGTATAAGTCAGGCCAATTTATCAAGGTGAGATGGTACGTTTAATTAACAGCAGACCTCCTCTCCAAACGCGAATCGCTGTATCGACTTAAAGTCAACTCAACGATTGCGATTCGGGAAGTCATCGATATATTAGAGTTATTTATAAGTCGCACACTCGAGTTAAATATAACACGGCCGGGTAAATGACAATGTGTTAGTGGGTTTATATAGTGTGTGCGATTTGAGACCATATAATCAAATTAAAAGGGACGGCGTTTAAAGCATTAACGGACAATATGATTTTTGTTATTAACTGTTCATTTTTGGGGCTGAAATGTATAATTATTCGTACCCGTAATAATCCGTATCTGATATAAGCAATCAAGTTTGGGCAAGAACTGTCAAATTATGAGCATACATGAGATTTTTTAATGAAGCGTTACATGTAACGCATGAAACCAAGTAAAGTGTTCGTTTCAACTATCAGCTTTTTTTTGAGTGGTGGAGTTCTTCACAGACCTATTCTGCATTCAATATGTCCAGCTTATATTAAATTGATATAGCACACCCCATCCAAGTAGAAGCCCTCTGCAGACAGAGGCCGACTCGACCCGATTCGACTGTTTTTCATTCGGATCGGCTTAGTTTTCAGTGCCTCGCGACGACACAACATTATGCCAGTCGAGAGACAAGTCGGATGCCAGTTGGGGCCCGATTTAACACAATGAATCGGGTCCGACCGACCCGGGCCCAACTCTAGCCTGATTGAAACCAGTCGGATCGGAGGTCGGAGTCGGCTCTGTCTGCGCCGGGGCTTTAGGCGCACGTCACATACCACCGGAGAGCGTTTAACGGACGCCCGACGGTGAGCAATATTTTCAAATCCGTTCGTCTCTCCGTTCGCATATATATGCGTCCCTTATTTGTTTCTTGTTCGGTGTGATTGCGTTCCTTGTCAGGCGATGTCCGTTGTTTTATCCAACGGAAATTGTTGTGCACGCTGCACCACCCGGTTAATATTGTTTTCGAGCAAACATGTTATCCGTCGGGCGTCCGTCTGAGCTGTCCGGTGATATGTGACTGTATTCTTAAAGGGACTAAGTAACATTGTCCAAATCCTCTCAAAATCCAATTGAAATTCTAGCGATACCCTTATACCTTGTTTTATTCGTAATGAACAATTATAACCATGGGACAGTTTTTTTTTTTTTTTTTTTTTTTCATTTTTCAAGTGTTCGGATATGAAATTATCTACGGGACATTTTCAGCCATGTACAAAGTAAGTGTAATGAGCAAGTGATTATTACTTTGCAATTTTCACTCATTTCTCGGCCAAATGACATCCAATTAACTTTAAAATTTTCAGACATTACTTTCAGTTTCTGGAACACATCGATATCACACCCAATACAACATCATTTTTTGCACTTGTCAACAAAGTTACTGGATCCCTTTAACATGACTAATTTGATTTCCGTGCTTAACAACGAAGGTATACAAGTTAGTAGGTATATTCGTATATTGGCTGTTCATTAAACCTATTGACAAAGACATCGCGCACAAATCATCCGCAGATTTCAGTGTGTGTCATGATATAAAGTCTGACCCCATCTAGATCTTTTTCAACAATCACTATGCTACAAATTAAATACGCATTTATGGCATATTGCAGGAAATACTTTGTAATCTTGTTTCTAAAGTATAATTATTACTGAGTAAAAAAACTGCTGTAGAGATTCATGAAAGAAAAGCATGAAAATGATGTCATTGTTTTTGTATGAACTAGTACTCTCACTAACCCAGGTTCGTGACCTAGTTTCTGTTCGAGATTATAATTAATAATTATATATTTCGCGTACATAGATTTTCGCGAATCGGGACTTTACGACAAATTCGCGAGTGTTTAATTGCGCGTTCGGACGTTACCAACACACATTCATGACACTGTCTAGAGAAAGATGCTGGTGCAGTGATGCATGCTTCCAATACACGTATGAGTATTGCTTTACATTATGTTAGCGTGTTGTTAATTTCGCGATTTTACAAGTGATTCGCGAAATTTCGCGGAAAATACAACCCTCGCGGAAATATATGGCGTATAAGTACTTTGTTGTCGTTAGAAGGGCACTTTTCAAAGTGCTGCACAGGAAGATGCCATGGTATATCTCACACAGCGTGCGTTCTATATAATTATTACGTTATGCTATATATTAATTTTGCGCGTATGTAAGCGACGCGCTTTTAATACATGCTTACGTACGACTCAAACTATAGTTCGGGGAGACAATAAACGCTGCCTATGCAGAGCGCATATCAGAATCTGACGACGCAACCACTTTTGATTATTGGTAAAAAAAAAATCACCTTGAGGGTTAAACAAGTTCCAGGGTGTCCAGTCATGTGTATGATCGCTTTCCCAGGTGTGCCGATGGGTTCAGACACTGATCATACACCTCCCCCACCCCCCTCCCCCGCCCCCAACCTCCCTCTCAACACATTCGAGCAAGCTCTTCTAAACTAATGTGTGGCGCATCAATCACATCGGCCCACTCTCCGCCAATATATGTATTCCATGATCATTAACCCTTCGAGATCCATCATTGAACAAAGTAGCCTACGTGTGTAAAGCTACTGGATCTGTTACTTACATAGACTAGACAGCTTTAAGCCCTCCGCACACAGAGCCGACTCGACCCGATCCGACTGGTTTTCAGTCGGTTCAGCTCAGTGTACGTTGCCTCAGGACTCCTGTTTTGCCGGTCAAGAGCCAGTCGGAGATCATTCGAGGCCGATTCGACATGTTGAATCGGCTACGACTGAGCGAAACCGAACTCTAGCCTGACTGAAAACCAGTCGGATCGGGTCGAGTCGGCTCTGTGTGCGGAGGACTTAAGGGTTTATCGACATTATATTTCTCCCATGACCCCCGCTCAGCTAGTGCTTCAAACTAAAGAGAGGTGTCCGTGGTATATGCCTCAATTAATTTCCCTGTTAATGTCTCGGGCACTCAATAAATCCAGAGCTGCAGTGCTTTTTTGTCGTTTTCAGAAGTACTCGCTAGGTCGGTTTTACAACACACACCTCGCGCTTATCGAGGGACGGGTAGGTTTATTTATTGCCACATTCAATACAGATTCATCAAACTCTGATTAGTCTCTCTCTGTTATAATGGACGAGTCCAAATGCGCGAATGGATTGCATGGCTTTTAACCACTTCAACTTGTATACTGAGTTGTAACTGTGAGTACGCTTTTAGGGCGCTTCCTACATGTCCAACGAGGTGCGAATGTGATAAATGTGAACTTGTTGGCTTCAACAGACGGGATGTCACGATGTCTCATGACCTCTAATCAAGGTTTGTTTCTAGAAGTGTTACCCCTCTTCTCTGCAACTTTGGGGCACTCTCAATTTTGTTTAATTCAAGTTAGCTTTGAACATCCGTTATATATGAATAATCATTTATAACTTTAAAATAACCAATCGAGCATTCAAAGACTTTCGGAGCACTTAAGGATATTGCACTATGTAAAATTATCTATATATAACGGCCTGAGGGCAAATTAAATTGGAATAATCCCCCTACTTTCCAACAACTGGTCATATTTCTGAAAGATATAAACTGCCCGTGTTTTTATTTCATCGAAATGTTAACAGACTGTTCCAAAAAATAAACTCAACATAATGATTATTGTGTAACAGTCTACTGATCAGAGGATAAAAAATGAAAACGTGAACATAATAACGTATCCAAAAATAAATTCAATAATATTTATGTTTATTTTGGGGGAGCGGGAACTTACGATATTAGAGATCATACACGTGGTCTTATAAAAACGACACGTGCACTTTGCTAAAAAATAGCGTTAGCGGCATGTCATGTATGTATGCAATCGAAACAAGATTGATCACTGAATATTTCGGTCGATTTTGAAGTCTGAACCGCGTATATATACTAGTATTTGACGAGTGTCGTTACATTCTCAGAGTTCCAATTTCTTCGAACGAATGAACCCGTCTGGGTAACGAACGCATCTTCGTGCATTGACCCACTTTAATACCAGTCCCAAGTCTGACAACAAAAAACAGAAACATCCTTTTTGATTAAAAAAAAAGGGGGAAAGGAAAATGTACGAGAGATCTAAAATTATTCGTCCCTGACTAAAATAAATATTGATGCGCCCGTGAGTTCTGTGCGGTGCATTCGGGAGAAGAAATACGTGGGCATGCACCACATCTTGTGGCGTACAGCCCAGGGGCATCTCACACGGAGATCGGGGGGGGGGGGTAAGGAAAAGGAAAAGGAGGGGTTGGGATTGTGTGCAAGGGATTTCTTACAAGGAGCGGCAGCATGGGATAATAGATTGCTTAGTGATATATTATATATTCAGACAGATCTTAGGGTACAGGGGTACTATGCGATAGCTGCACGGTTTGTGGGTAGTAGGATCGATCAATCAATTCCAATGGGGTGGGGTTGGGGGGGGGGGTGGGGGGGGCAGAGTACCCCCCTCTCACCCCACACCCCGCACACCCCCACATAATTATACCAATCATCGAAACTAATCTAACATCACATCAGCTACATCCGTGTTGGAATTCGACATCGGTTTGTGCTTGCACCGATATCGCTCAATTCGAAGGATCGGGCTTTCAAGACATTAGTGGTCCGATGCTCCTCATCAAAGGCACTAACGGGTCCGAGAGCGATCCGCAATTACCCCCTAAATTGGTCCCTAATTATCCTTCGCTCAGTAAAATACATCTCGCTGCACTTATACGCTAATGACATATCTTCCTCCGTGCGCTCGGCCATAACAAGTCGGCATGTTGCTTCTTTGGCTAACCCATACAGTGCAAACAAAAATGTATATTTGCCCCAATCGAGCATGCAATACGGTTCACAACATGTCCACAGAAGTGAATCACTCCTGACTTGCTCACACTTAAATTTAGGCTTTATACACGCATCAAAATCAAATGCAGCTTCCTGGTACATGATACAATTCCGGTACAAACCCCCTCACTACTGACTGCACTCAGAAGTGGATCGTTCACTGGTCACTATATAGAATGTTAAAACAAAATCTACAATACAACTCTTTATACCAGAGCCTAGGCCAACTGGACATGATACGCACCAAGAATGCATACACGAGCGCTAAGAGTATCACCATCACAATTTCAATTTCCACAGAAAAATTCTTCGTCCCTCGAAATATTGATCCGTGGGATGGGTGACCTTTTATCATGTAAACTATGGTTAAATATTGTTGTTACCTTTATTTTGACATACTTAAATAATTGTGTGCACAACTCCATATCCGTCTTCTCCACGCGTTTCCCCTTGCCTTTGATGCGTGAACGTGTGCACTATTACCAGTCGGTGCACGTTTCACCGAACTTCCGGTCCTCCCAGTGTAAAACATGCATTGCATTGCAAATGTATTAAATGTGGCATAGTATCATCAGGGAAACACTCCAATTTCCCTGGTATCATCCTGAGTGTTCTCCTTAGCACGATATGTGCACATGTAGTGAAACGTGTTGTGGACGTAAGGGTCGACGTGGTATGGACGTCTTGTGGACGCGGGAGGGGACGTGTTGAAAGACGTGACACGGTTGGTTTATAGAGCGGCGCGACTTCCAATCGCGATGTCCCGAGTTTGAAAGCAAACTATGCCCATCTCTTTTGTTCCCCCTTCAAAACGACAATGCATGAATCTGCTCTATATCCAGGTGTATACTATGGATATTCAACAATGCACTAGGAGGGCAAATCATGAGCCTTTAACAAGAGAGCATTTAACTAGAATGCTCTCCAGGGAGTTGAGAATGTACGTTTGAAGTGTGGCTTTGTTTAAGTGTTTATCCGACGGACCGAGGTAATATATTTTGTTGGTGTAAAGCAGCTTTCAATATCAAAGTCAATATATTACTCTTTTTATAATAGCTTCTGAACATTCGAGCAATGAAAGCTAATTCTGGGACGAACACCGAACAAAGAGGTTTTCTAAAGCTTAGTCGGGTAAGAGCGCCGGTTCTAGCAATCCGGAGCTCTTGGGGTTCAGAATCCCGCTGGAATCCCTTTTCTTTGCTCTTTTTCATTCAGTATAATATTTTCTGGGTCAGTTTTCTTTATAATACATTATTTGAATTAATATAACTTTTTACTAGAAAAAACTACAATGTTGTGTTACATTTTAACTCATTGCCTACTATACGAGATTCTGGTGGGTCCCTGTTTTCCACTATTATCATGTATATGGGGGATTATACATTTATATTACAGAACTGGTTCAGTATTGTATACATTTCATAAACATGTCAGGCCGTATTACTTTCAGGAATCTAGAAATCAAGTATTTTTTTCTCTGAATGAAAACATGTACAATAATGTCAAAACTATAACAATATAAAAAACGGTCAAAGGGTAATTCGCATGTCTGTAATAAGTCGGGGGGAAAACAAATATAACATCACCAATACTGTATATTATAAACAATATACAAACTGAAAAATAATGTTATTTCATTTTCAAATTACAATTTGTCACGAAAACAAAGTATGCCCCGACTAAAGAAAATAACGTATGTGGAATGAAGACAAACGCGTGTAGTCTACATCCAGCAAATGCTTAGTGACAGCTAGAACTAATTTCAGGAAACATGAATAATGTGCACAATTATAAAGGAAACGAGACACAGCACATGCGATGCAAAGATCGTAATCTTTATGTAAAACATGGATAAGGTTAACAATTATAAAGGGAACGAGACACAGCGCATACAATGCGGAGGTCATAATCTTTATGTAAAACATGGATACCGTTAACAATAATGAAGGGAAATAGACACAGCGCATAGCAATGCAGAGATCCTCATCTTTATGTAATCACTTGTATCCGCTTCGTATTTTTCTATATTGTGGTATGAGATAAAAAGTATAGCTTCATCTCGCTTTTCATCATGATCCATAATTATATTTCTAATATTTGTTTGCAGACTTCATATAATGCGCATTAAAGCACAACCGTACGACCGAAATAATGCATATTGTTGCGTTCAACTGTTCCTAACACGCATTGATTTTATATTTCCACATTCACCTTAGTTCACATCAAAATGTACTGCCTTACTTTGACGAATCCTGATTATTGCGAAAGGCAGTGTGTATACATAACACTATAACGAATGTTTTGCATTGACTTGCCACTAGCCCTGAGGTCATGTTACAAAATTTAATTAATCAATATGCATTTTATACACGGTGACCTGATTCCAGTAAACAATCGTGATCATAGATTGTCATAACTATGAAGACGCGATTGTACGGGATTAAACACAATCGGGCGAAAAATTAGAAAAAAAACTATTTGAAATTCTTAACAAAAGTTTCTTTCTTTAACACTTTTGATTTTGTTAAGACGAACAAAACGCCGGTGTAAATTCGATCTCAAAATGTTGCTAGTGAAATGGCGAGGGTTCATGACAAGTTCCTGCCGCACCTGTTTACAAGACATGTACGTCATCAATTCATCCGAAATCAAATCAAACATTCGCGATTAGCTTATCATGTTTATTGTCGAATATAAGAATAGCGGCAGATGGCCTTTGTCTACGAGATTGGCAACTAAGTTGATTGAATTCTAGCTCGCTCGCTTCGCTCTCCTCCATCGTCTGATTAAATTGCATTCAGAAAAAACGCTAATTAGAAATGTTTCATAACTTGTTCACTTCTAACAAAATAAAACAGAAAAAGAAACTGAGTTGAAGGTTCCGATGAAAGTTAATCACCGAAGTTACCATAAATGTTTTCGCTCGCAAGACAGTACAGGTAGCCATGGGCTTCGTGAAATTAAAGGGGATTATAATTAAGTTTCACACGTCATCATTTGGTAATCACCATCCGGCATTTCCTGGCGAGAGCATAATAGGCGTCTTATTTCCTTTTAACGAAGGCCTATTCATCGGAATTTAATAATTGAAACAAGCTTTTGTTAATTGCCAACCGAATAACATTTAGTACCCTAATCACTTCGTATGCAGAATTCTGTGAAACCATCGTCCTGCGACTGTTTATGAATAACATGTCTCTAAAAACCACTTCCCCGATTGCCCGGGGGCGAGTAAAAACCATGGAAGGGCAAGTGAAAATTAGTTTATTTCACAACATAATGCAATCCCGACCTGGCAAGCACTATTTTTTGTTCGTAGCGCCTGGAATAGTTACCAAAAATTTCGAACAAAAGGCATTCATTGTGTAATAAAAAATGTGCCGTTTGATTCATATTTCGCTCATTAAAGGGATAGTTTACTTTTGGTTTAGAGGGCGCCTCGAAAAATAATTTTGTTCGTAAGGTAATGGAAAATTGAGTGTAACATGTGAAAGAGCACACCATTTTAGTAACAGGCATGGTGAAGTTTTAACTATTAGTTTGTAATGATATAGTGCAAGTTTTTTATTATTAAAATTAAGTTTGACCAAAACCGTAGTTTCCCTTTAAAGCAAAGTATATTGTTGAGGTATGATTACTAGTATAATATACTCTTTATCATATTCTTAAACTTTTAGCAATATTCAATCTTCATTTCTTGAATTGACAAACAAAAAATTATATTGCATTTATATTTTCAACGAAACTGTTCGTTTTGCACGCATAACTACGAATCAAGAGACCCTCTTCTAGACGCCTCCCACCCCACCCCCTGATCCATTACCCGTATAGACAGTCGCGTATGCAGGGACCCGTTTCATGAAAGGGTTTTAAGCTAAGACCGTCTTAACTGTCACGTGACTGTGACTAATTTACGGACATACGGATTGCGTTTGTTTTTTCCGATCACAAAGGACAAGGTTGGAAGTATTTTTAATAAGAAATACCTTTCATACAACAGGTGTTGCCATAAATGTCAAATATATACCAAGGTTGTGTGCGTACGGACTACGGAGATAAGACCCTTTAATGAAACGGGGCCCAGGAATACAAGACAGTTGTAATGGAGAAGAGAGGAAGAAAATGAATATTCTTATTGTAATGATTACAAATGACTGCCCCCCACCCATCTCCATGGGTACATAATCTTACATCCTCACATCGCGAGTGTGTCATTACACAATTTATACTGAGGACATCTGCATGTAGTCGTTCTGGCCAAGAGGTGATCTCGCGCATGGGCGTATAGATCTGTCATTGATACCTATTCATCAGGGGGGTGATCTATTCATTCATCCCCCCTGATGAATAGGTATTACGTAAGCATCTACGCCCATGGATCTCGGGGTGTTTTACTAAACACCAAAATTCGATTTTACCAACTTCTAATCACTAAACATCGATGCTGAAATCGATGTTTGTTTTTAGTTACGGTAATTAAACACCCTTCTGGTCTTCGTTAAACGGTTATCTGGTCTAGCGGTCAAAGTTCTGCTCTTCGCACTAATCTCGGGCCGGTTGTTGAACCTATGTTGCGTCTCTCGGATGGTGACGATAAAAGAGCGGTCCCAGACGTAAATAATCAAAATTGATTAGGCGCGTCTGTAAAAAAAAAAAAAAAGATAACCAACCATCATAATTATTCCTTTGGACAAGAATGGGTCAGTGAGGGGGCACACATTGCGAGAGATTGCTTTGGCTGCACTGATCGCCTAGACGTCGCTAGAATAGTTAGAATCAATTATAAACGCCAGCCACAAGAAACTTTTATATATAGGAACGGGACAGTGAGTAAGGGGGGGGGGGGGCACTAATAATTTACACCGCTGGGGCGATTGCCGCCCCCCTAACCCCCCCCCCCCCCCCACATCGTCTGGCGTCTTTGCTACGCCAGAGCAGTAATTCGTACATAGTGACAGTACTGTAGCCCGATATAAACACTGAATGACTCCCATTATGGAGGATAGTTTTTCCCAGTATTAAAGGGGTACACATACATTTGGCAAGGTAGGGGCTACCCCCCCCCCCCCCCCCACACCTATCCCACACCCCCTCCTTTTCAGTCGTGGATACGGCCATGCAGCCACTCGCCTATACTTCGTGAGCATGGTGGGTTTACTGTATTTACTCTCATATATAAACTCTGAGTGACTCTTATGTTGGGGATTCTTATCCAAGAACATAAATAAGGGGGCACTAAAAAGGGTTTACAAATGGCGGCTACCTTAACCCCCACCACTCCACACCCCATTACCTCCCAACCCCACCCCCTCGGCGTCATGGCCATGCCAGCACGGTCATTCGCCTATACATCATCTGTGTCCATACATTTGAGTCTATTATCAACACTTGTATTTTAGTTTTGCCAAGCATGGGGCAGTAAGAATAAAGATGGGCATTAATCAACACAGATGGGATGTGGGCCCCCCCCCTTCCTTTGGCGTCAGGGCTACGCCAGAGCAACCATTCGCCGAGACATTGCAAGTGTAATGACACCCACTGGGGGACTCTAAATGTAATGGAATCGATCATTGTTACGGTGCGTTGGATAATGCCCGGTCACATATCACCGGATAGCGTAAACGGATGCCCGACAAATGTAAAATTTGCGAAATCAAATTATCCGGCGGTGAAAGTCGTCTCTATTGCAGTTCATGCACGAATCATTCCACCGGATAGACCAACGTACATCGCCTGACAAGGAGTAGACATGAAACGCATACGTACGGAGAATGAACGGATTGAAAGTTTTACTCTCCGATTGGGCATACGTTTACGTTATCCGGTGATATGTGACCGGGCCTTTCGACAGAGAGCGAGAGAGCTCCGCACAGCAGTCTGTTCATGCATTGTAGGACGCCGCCATTATCGCACAAATGGATGGGGACCAATTGCACTCTGCCTTTTGAATGTTTTTCTCTTTATTTAATTCATTTCAGTCCTCCTTCAATCCGTTCCTCTTTTTCCTCCCTCTTTTAAAGCTAAAGAACAGATATTTGCAGATTGAAGAATATGCGCTCTAATCCCTAATATTCTGAGAGACTGTAGTTGAGAGAAACTGCATTAGATATAATAATTACCCACGCCGATGAAATCGGCAGGGGGTTATGTAAAGGGTTCCGTATGTTTGTTTGTTTGTTTGTTTGTTTGTTTGTTTGTTTGTTTTTTTTTTTTTTTGTTTGTTTGTTTGTGTACAAGATAACTAGAGAACGGGTGAACGGATTTGCACCAAATTTTCAGGGAATGTTTGGATAGTGACATGGAAGAATCGATTAGATTTTGGTGATGATTGGTTGACCCCTGCAAATTCTGTGGAACCTTGAAGTTCTGTACGGAATCGAAATCAGTCAGCAAAGTGAGTGCTCCACGTCACAGGGTCACATGACCCTGTGACGTGGAGCACGTTGTACACAACGTATGGAAGTTCTATGCTCGCTGCCATGATACCCCAATGATACCCCAATGACACAACAGTGTTTGCTGGCACCAATCAGCGTCGCGCATTTCCGGCGTTGCGCGTGCAATGATCTAGTGTAAACTCTGCGAGCAATCGTACCGCTTAACGTTGCGTCAATTTGCAATGCATAAATATTAGGCATATCTATACTACACAGGCAGCTAGTAAAAACACGTGCGAATCGGCAGATAGCTGTCATGAAAAGATCTAAAATCATATTTATGCAAGAGAAATGGACATAAAAGTTTGCAGAATCAGGAAGATAAGGTATCTGTTATTGTTTGTAATAGTTTATTTTGTTTGAATTCATGATTTATGTTACATTTATCGCCAATAAATTGGACAGATGTCGGCATTTTCAAGCCCTCCCTGCAGGCATACCCAGTCAGCATAGTTTACTATGCCTGGAGTTGTGGGGGATTCTGTTCAACGGTTGATCACTATGTTTTTAGGATGCATCGGTAAGCAAAACAGGGTTGAGGCCGACGAAGGGGTAGAACAGGGCTAATGGGAGGCGTGGGTATGCTGACTTTGTCGGCCTTCTAGTTTATTAACCATACGTTCAAAATAACTTAGTAATCGGTATTCACAATAAGGAATTGACCACATAATAAAACAGGGTAATAAGCCACACTAAGCACGAGGATTTAAGAGTATGTATACCAGGCGAAGGCGGGCGTACAGTCTATGCGCATTGTTGGTTGTTGGATCTGAAGGGCGGTGTCATTTTCTCTAATATGGAAAGTGTTTGGCCTATATTTCTGCATAAAATTATGGGGATTTTAGGTGCAGATTGTGTCATCTAAATCGTGCTTATAATATTTCAACAATACCTATCAATCATATTGAATAGATGCAGGTTTTCGGTACCTTTTCAAACGATACCATTTAGATTTAAATTCTTTCTCCCCAAGTGTGAATTATTTAGTATTGTTCCTTACCATTTTACACGGTCTGAATCTTATCATAAATAGTCGATGGAGCGGTAATACTCATGTCCAATTCCTTTATTACCGCGAAACATGAATAGCAATGCATGTTTTCTTTGTATAACTCATACATAATATATTTTCCTTATATTCATATAAATATAAGCCACATTAATTGATAGAATCATTTCATCAATTTATTCTCTGTTTCAATGTGGTTCAGATAATGTATAGCTATATTTGGACGTTGACAGATTTTTAAACCATTTTCGTATAAAATGATTGTTATTTATGTTCCGTAATGCTGCCCTAGGGCAACATTAATGAACCTTACTTTTGTGAACCCTGGCCCACATACTGCTCCTCACTAGTTTCTTTTGTCGCAATTGTAACCTGTATATGTTAAAAACTGTGTTGTATTTTACACTGTATTATGCATTTTGGTCGAATAAATAATAATAATAATAATAATAATAATACTATCATACGTAGATATGAACTTACCAATAGACATACCAAAAGACGCACACACACATACACACAAACATAAGTACACACACACATACATATGTACACACATATATACATACACACACACACACACACACACACACACACACACACACAATCAAATAAACAAGCACACACATACACGCACACACACACACAAACCAACACACACTAACACGCACACACATAAAAAAAAACATTCATACACGCATACGGATCCACACAAACAAAATATATATATACGCTTAAATAAGTATAAGAGATTAAAGACAGACAAAAATGTAATGATTGATAATAAATAAATAGTTGACCTCGACTAGGAGATTTCGCTATTGCTAGGCAAGCTCATATTTGCCAATCTTCGACTAAGACACAAAGTTACTAATCCCCTTCAAGCACAAATTGATGAGTCCTTAATATTGGCTCACTGAATACTACATCGTAACATGCTTACATGTTGGTTTGACTAAAAGTCACCTTGTGGTATTTGTGGCTCAGGTGACAGTAGTGTCTATTAATTCGACTTTCACAGCCAAATTCTAGCGAGGAGCAGTTTTTCAGCCGTCCGTTGCTTCCACTGGAGGGGATAATAGAAGTAACAAACTTTGAGGCAATACTAGTATTTATTGTATACGTATTCTTGTATTATTTCTCATGCGCTCTAATTACCTCGCAGTACTATAGAGAGACGGAGATACAATACTTAATATGTTATCAAGCAAAATCATGACAACTTAAAATTAAAAAGATGAAGCAAGCAAATGACTAACCTTCCCTCGAGCAAGGCTCTATCTACGTGGACTACAAGTCAGTCACCTACAAAATTGAAAATGTGAAACAATAAAGAACTGACATGACCATCGAAAACCAAGGGCAGAGATAGATTTTTCATCAATTCGGGAATTATCTTCAAATTTAGACTGCTCACGTATCTCCCACGAGGCTACGTGGTATTGGGTTATCCAACATTTTACGGTGTAAGAGGTTCCCCGGTGGCAAGATGTGATATATTATCGCGTGATTAAAAAAACGCGCTGATTCACGTTCGACTTAAATATCGGCCAGTTTAGGCTATTTTATCGCCAATTACGTTGCAGGGTTACAATGTCTTACCGGTTATCGGTAACAAAGTGTCCCTATCATTGTCAGCGGCGTAATGATAAAACGAGTGTTTTTGTGTGTGTTTGGGGTTTTATTGTTTGTTTATTGTTATTTTATTTGTTTGTGTGTTCGTTTGTTGTTGTTGTTTTGTTTTTTTTTTCTTTCTTTTTTTCGGGGGGTGGGGGGCTAACGAGAGGGCGAAGCGACCGTGCTCAGGGGGTAGTCTCTTTGGAATTTCGGATATCAACATCTGAATTGCTTTTTTTGTTAGCGTGTTAACATTAATAATATAAAATGCATACAATTACTTTATTGTTGATAAGCTATTAAGATTTGTGATAAAATGCATTGTTTGTATCAGTTGTATGACTAGATGTGTTTGAAATAAATAAATCGAATGTAAATGTATACTCTCAATAACATTGCGGCTTTACATAGTAGTATCGAACACACTTCCCTATCATCCCTTATATCGGAAGTTATAGGTTTTACGTTTAACGTCGGCGGTGAGAGTGAGAGTATATACACGGAAATTGTAAAACATTGGGATATTGTATTAAGTCAATACCGATATCACTACCTCCCGTTGGGACCTGTTGGAGGCGTTCCGCACTCCATCCGAACCCTATTTAGGAAATAGAGGGATAATTGGAGGATATAAGCAAGCAGTGTTGGTATCACAGAGAGTAGTATAATTAAGTTTATATCATTCATGTGTAAGCCATGTCTGGATAAATGGAAACTCACGACGGTCTGAGGCCAATCTCCTCAGTTATTAAAGGTAATGTACAACTTTTGTAGGCATCACCAAAATATGTAAACATTATTCCATGAACCACCTAATGTCTGACAGTTCACAGGGGTACAGCATTGAAATCGTAAATTTAAACCCAACTGCGTTGTAGTCTAAATCTTTGGTTCATTTCATAAAATAAAATAAAATGTATTCAGAAAACTGTGTCATGTTGCAAGTTTCAAAGTTGTTTTCAAGGTGATAGAATAATCACCATGCTACAGCAAAACTCATATGAGTTTCATTGATTATGCTTTACCCACATTAATTAGGTGTGTTGGTTTACATTAAAGGGTACCACTAGGCAAATAATAACACATAATTATATGTTTTGGTACCATTTTGTGATATCAGAAAAGATAACCAACAATTTGCAAAGGGTTAATGTGTAATTCTTAAACAATGCAATTCATTTCCACCACTTACGGAACCATTATTATTTCCTGGTTCCGTACGCGCCAAACATTTGCGAGTGCGCCAATGCCATTCACGCGTACGTTTAGAGGCAATAGAATCCCGGACGATTTGTTTGCTCTGGACAAAGTTAGTCTTCGTACATGCAGACCCATGAACGCATGCTTTAGAATGGTGATGCGTTTTCCAATTATATTTTGTTCTGCAAACATATTTGTCTGAACTTGTTGATGGAATGGACTACTACAGATGTTACCTTTCATTTATATTATTTGTGGGTGGTGGTACTACAATAAAGGTACTGTGGTTGCTAGACTTATTACGCGAAGTATGAAACAGAAAGGGTTTCGGCGTTTTAATGCCGCTGTCATTTCTTGAAGACTCTTCTTATTTTAATGTAAAAACTCTTGGATATAATTTATACTTAAAGGGATAGTTGAGTTTTGGTACAGAGGGCGCTACACAAAATAATTTGTTTGTAAGATTTGAAAGAGCACACAATTGTATTGTCAGAATGAACTTTATTTGATCAAAATCGGTTCAGAAATGGCTGAAATATCAATAAACATAACCATTTGTAATAATTGTGGGCCCCCACATTTATTTGATCATTTTGAACCAGCCGATTATAAAAAATGCTTCCTCTTTTCAAAAATTTACAAAATAGGTTTTTAAATAGTTGTTGATTATCTCTCTATCTGATCATTATTACAACAAAATATCACATGCACAATATTTGATTTAAAATGGTTGAAACCAATTAGTTTTAGAGAGCGCCCTCTTGAGTTTTAACGACTCTTTTTTAATGATAAAAGGCTTTTTACTTAATCATTTGTACTGTTTAATTCCTTTCGAGCATGGAGGAGTTATAACTGTTTGTTTGTAATGTACTGGTGCAGGTTTTGGTTACTAAAATTCAGTTTGACCAAAACTCAACTATCTCTTTAAACTAGTGATGTCCTTTCCTAATGCATTGCTCCCGTCAAAATGTAGATTACAGAGCTTATATAATGGCAAAAACGCGGTAATTATGACTCGAATACCTAAAGAACGGCCTTGCGCGATCATCTGACACTGTTTTACATATATTTATTTATTTTTAGCATTGTCTCGTGTCACAATCCGAAGGTTAATGGCTAAAAAACGCGTTAATTATGACTCGAATGTCGACCAGTCCATGCAATTTATTGTCAATTTACTCGCGGGGTTACACATTTATATCAAATAAATTCCCACATTATCATCATCGCGTTGATAGCGGGTGTTATAGGCTTTATTATAGTTTGACCAGGCAGCATTATTATGACTTTAAAATAAGTGGTGAATCAAGGAGCCAAACTAGCCATGCAAGGAGATAGCACGGATTCGATATATACTTAGACACTTTAACACTATATTAATAAAGAGCTCAGTTCCAAAAGGCGCTAAATCCACTTTCCATACAAATTGAGTTAATGATATATCTAAATTTATTAGCTATACGTAGCTATCTAGGAATCCACATTTTACGACAAATTACTCACTAACAATCCAAATATAGAAAGTTCAATGTTCATATTCCCATAGGCACGTGTACAAAGTTGGGCAAAGAAACCTGTTTTCCTCGAAAGTTGAACAAGTGGATTTAGCGCCTTTTGGAAGAAAGCTCTTATTATTTTGTCTGTGTAACTATAAGAAACCTACTGGGAGCGTTTCCTGAACCTTCTTCCTCAGGAAGTAGGGGGGTAATTAATTTGTAGATTTATTTGCTGGTATTAGCAAGTGAAAAGATATAGGTTTTGTTTTTTCTTCAAAATTCACAAGGACATAATGAACAAAAATGTACGTGTGCTCTGACTTCTTCTTCTTCTTCTTCTTGTATACTGCCTAACGCCCCAGGGTAGGGGCCAACCGGGCAGGGTAGTTGCGCAGATCTTGTTGGCGCGGAAGAGAGTCTGGTTTACTGGTTGCTTTGCTCGTGTGTTTGAGGTTGAATTGCTTGCTTGAACTTGTTCTTGTCTTGTATTGTTGTTATTTCTAGCGGCAGTGAGTTCCACTCTGGTATGGTCCGGGGTATGAAGGAGTATTTGTAGCAGTTTTTGTTGGCGTTTATCGGAATGAAGCTGTTTACTGATGTGTTCCGGAGACTCCTTCGGACCGGACGCAAGATAAATTTTGCACTGGCACGGCGAGGCGACCCGCAACTGCTTCGTGGAATGTTGTTAGGCGATTTATTTTGCGTCGCTGTTGTAGCGTTTCCAAATTCAGTTTCTGTTTCATCGAAGTGACACTACTCTTACGACTATAATCCCCACTTACAAAACGCGCGGCCCTGTTTTGGATTGCTTCTATTTTATTAATCAAAATTTGTGTGTGTGGGTCCCATACAGAGGAGCAATAATCTAGAATGGGTCTAACTAAGGTCTTGTATGACATTGCTTTAATATGTCTAGTACAATCATACAAGTTCCTCCTCAAAAAACCAAGTGTTCTATTTGCCTTAGCACAAATCCTGTCCACATGTGTGTTCCATGTTAGGTCTGATGTTATGTCCACTCCTAGATATGTGTGTGTCTTTGTCCATTGATAGTGAATAATTGGACATTTGTTTTCAATGGTTTCATACTTAAAGGACCTAAAGAATACAATGTACTTTGACACTTATTCCATAGTTGATGACTTGAAACATAGGTCTGCCGAAAAAAAATCCATGAAAATAAACACAGTAGTGATTTAAGACTAGTTTTCTGATGCCAAATCTCACTTAGCAGCCAGTTTACGCCCCACCCACATTTAGGGTCCGGAATCGGCAGCGTGATCGACATGTGATTGACAATTCATTGGCTTACGTCATGACGCGTCATCTACAGAATTTAGTTCATTAGTCCGTTCTTTAGATGACGTCACATTTTGGCGATTTAAAAGGGGCGTTCCCAGGACAATTAGATATTTACTAATTACCCCAAAATTGATCGATTTCATGAGAAATTACTGCCAAATTCTTTTTCTTCGGGAAATTACATAGAGAGAGCCGAATTGTGAAAATTAGGCCATCTAGACGCTGTAGTTCCTTTAAAGGGATAGTTTCGTTTTTGGTAAGACTGAACTTAAGCAACCAAAACCTGCACAATAACATAACAAACTAATACTGTAGGTATAACTCCACCATGCTCGGAAGGTACAACAAATTACAAACGACTATGAAATTAAAAAAAACCTGTTATCATTCAAAAAGAGCTGTTAAAACACAAGAGGGCGCTTTCTAAAAACGCATTGTTTTCAACCATTTTCATACAAAATTGTGCATGTGATGTTTTGTTAAAATAATGATTGAATAGAGAGACCGTCAACAACTATTTAAAAATCTCTTTTGAACATTTTGGGAAAAGTGTAAGCATTTTGAATATATGTTATCGAATAAACCTGGGGCCCCAGGTTAATTCCAATCAGAAATATGTAATGATATTTCAGCTTTTTCTGTACCGATTTTGGTCAAATAAAGTTTACTCTGTCATTTCAATTGTATGCTCTCTCAAAATTTGACACTCAATTTTGTATTAACTACCTCTTTGAATGTATAAACACATTTCTATATTTCCTTTTGATTTGGCTGATGACTGCAGGAATAAATATGTTAAAAATTAACAGGTGCATAATAACAAATGTCTGAATATGTCAATTATACCCGTTATGTTGATTTGTATTAAATTTACATTATTCTACAGTTAGACCTTAAACACCCATTTACGAATACCAAATAAATGCACGCGTATTATGTACCTCAATGTTATTTACAATTATGTTGATTCGATTTTGTTCAAATTGGTACTGACAAAATGTATTATTGTTTGTTTGTTTGTTTAAAATCTCTGCGTGCTTTGTTTTTTTTATCCTTGTAAGTGTAATTCGGACGGCCGAGGAATCAGTACACGGGTAATGTGATAGTGCATGCCACTCGGGCTATCGTTAATGAAAAAAGGCGCCCTTGTCTTTAAAGGGATCCAGTAACTTTGTTGACATGGGCAAAAGGAGATGAATGGTTAATAAAAATGTGTTTTGTTGTAATCTGATATATTCACCGAGTAAGGTGTTAACATTTCATGTTAAATGGATATTATATGGCTGTGTAATATTAGCGAAAATACAAAGTAATATTTGCGAATCCATTGCACTGACTTTGTACGCAGTTATAACTGTCCAGTGGATAATTAGAAATATGAACACTACAATCGTAAAAATATCTTTTTAACGAAAGTGAAATTCGAAAAAAACAGAAACTTGTTCTATGCTTCTTCTATTGCGAGAAAGATTTAGACTAGATATTTAAGTAAAGTTTGGTGGATTTGGTCAATGTTACTAGATCCCTTTAATGAAAAAAACGCCCCCGTCTTTAAAAAAAACATGCTCATCAATACTACACGTAGTTAATACTTTTGCAAACCCCCTTACTCTACCGAGTCAACACTAGGCCTCAGAGCTTTGTCGCGGCATAGAGGTTCGGGTCTTGGTCTTCAGCTAATACGAAGGTCGTGGGTTCGATTTCCAAATTGACACATGTGTCGTTTTAGCAGGAAATTCTGCCCTAATTATCAAACAGTATCAACATTTATTTCATAGCCGAAAGCTCGTAGTGTATCATAATTGCATTTGCGCTTGTTTTCAAATAGTGTATGCATAAAACTTCAATACGTTATTTTGAGGCATAACACCTGATAGATATATCACACTAACAATATTTATATCAACTGCTCACCACGTACTTCAAAGTGGTCAGCGCTTATTTTTTACCTAGAAAAGAAGTCGAACAGCATCGATTGTATCATGTGACATAATTTTCACAATCGATAAAACACAAAAGATTGTGTTAATTAAAGCTAGAAAGCAAGGCCAAGGCGACACCTGTTTCATGGTTTGATGATGATTATCTTTTTTGAAAAAGAAGAAAGAAAAAAACACCTCAGGTAAAACACCTTAGAAATTGAGTCATTCACAGCAAGCTGGACAATCTGGCATGGGTTTTCGCGACCGCATGTGTTTATCATGTTTATAATCGATGGAGATGACGGGGGTATCTTTTAGGCAAATGCGCAACAGTTGTAGAGCATTTTAGTTCAATAATGATTTGATTTATATAGCGCCTTATATGATTGACAATCGTCTATAAGCGCGTTTTAGTATTATTCCGGTCATATTATGATCATAGTAGGTCTATGATATAATGCATACTCACAATCAATCCGCACGTAACGTGCACTTTCTGCTCCCTTGGGAGCAATGCATTCTGGCAGCCATAATGCGCATTTAACAGTATTATACACGTTCCACTCATACCGGGTTCCCATTTATGGACCTGCATGGGAAGAGAGCGGCAGTTAGATAAAAATGGGTCCATTTACTCCCGGACTTGCCACCAACGTCTTGTTACGCGTGTGAACAGGGGTTGTTGTAGTTATCAAACAAGCGATTCGATGTCGAGCGAGTATAGTCGATAGTTTCCAGTTGAAGGTCGTGAAGAAACCGTAGAGTACCGCCCAAAGGAGTTACAGGTACTAGTATAAGAAAGTCCCATAATTGAGGGTCGGGATACTGTGGAACTACTGCAAAGGGCAACAAACAAAGAAAGAGGGTTTAAAAAAAAAAAAACTAAAAAGGATATATTTAAAAAAAACAGAAGGGTACTACTAAGGGGTAACAGTTCGTAATTAGAGAATGGTTACCACTTTGGGGTATTAAAAGGGGGCATCAATGCCTGTTATAATAGGTTTAAGTCATGTTATTCATTATTCTTATATCAATGTTTCCTTATCATAATGCCATGTTAACTTCAATTTTCTGATTCTGATATTTGTAATTATTCCTGAATATGATTAGATAAACAAATAATTGCTAATAAAACAGTATTTTGTATCGCATTGGGCTAAATTGTTAATGTTCTATATCGATATTGTCTATCACATTAGGTCAGCAATAACTAGGAACACTCAGGACGTATAGGAAAAATATAAATCAAACAACATTATCATAATCTTCATCAAAATCCTAATCATATTGTCTGTAATAGTTGCCACTGTTATGATCATCCCAACATAACGTTTGTAGAAAATTCAGACTTA
Organism: Echinarachnius parma; assembly: GCA_037951105.1. Taxonomy (NCBI): domain Eukaryota; kingdom Metazoa; phylum Echinodermata; class Echinoidea; order Clypeasteroida; family Echinarachniidae; genus Echinarachnius; species Echinarachnius parma. Next base: position 24,474 of record JBAMJV010002691.1, read on the forward strand.
ACATTGAATGTTTTGTTTTTTTAAATCACCTGTCGTGATGGTTAATATGAAACATGCACGCCACGTTCACTGTTGATGAAGATTAATGAAGATGAATGAATTTTAAAAAAAGCATAATTGCATGCACGAACATGTGTGCGTCTGCCACGCAAACTGATTGATTAGTTCAGACAATGTTGCCGAGCATGTTAACGCTAGTATTGGGTTTTGCTTTTCAGCAGACGTGTGAAATTCACGGCGCAGGTTGAATTCGATTCTGATTAATTGAATTGTGCGTGGATAGTTAGCTTAAAAATGAGGCCATTTGTCTATGCCCGATTCGTATAGTGTTGAACATCGGTGAAATGCGAAGAGTGAGTATATATAGCAAATTGTCTAGCTGTCTAATGTGATTTACTCGCGCAGTTTTGCTCGTTGCTTTGACTATATAGCTGATTGATTATGAACTAGTTTGTCTGTGATGAATTCTAATTCATAGTATGACCGTTAGTATTCCACATGTATTTAATACACGTCGCTCCAGCAGGCCCTCGTATGTGTTTGGTTAATTCAAAGGACTTGAAATGATTACATGTTCTTGTTCCAAAAGTTATATTTAAGACTTCAGTCAAATATCAATAATATTATTGTAAGATTCTTTCGAAAATTGTGTGATAGTTTCATTTAATAAAGGACACTATATTTCTAGTGAACAATGTGAACATTTATGTCAGATTTTATTACGTAATGTTCATTGACTTTGAATACAAGATAACAGCTTTTTAGAACAGCATCTTGTCAATTCAATTATAAAATCTCCATAATTAGGGAGGCATTTGAAAATCAAAACCCATTTCAGCATTATTGTTACCATGGTTACCAAAAATGGTAAGCAAAATCAGAGAATGTAGTAGTTTCATTTGATTTTGGTTGCATCTGCCAAAGTAAATGTATCTCGTTAAATGTACGCTTCAATGTAAAGAAGAAAAAGAAGTAGAAGAAGAAGAATAAAAAACAAAATAAGGTCTTATTACACGTATGTTTTTCTCTGAATTTTGTTTATTGTAACCATGGTAACAATAATGATGAAATGGGTTACGATTTTCAAATGCCTCCCTAATTATGGAGATATTTATGGTTGAATATTTATAGCTTTCTGAAATGTTGTCGGTTATATTGTATTCAAAGTCAATAAACAATAAGTGATACTATCTGACATCAATTTTTATTTTGTTCACTAGAAATACAGTGTCCTTTTTTAAATGAAACTATCACACATTATTCGAAAGAATCTTACAATGATAGTATTGATATTTGTTTGAAGTATTAAATATCCGTGATTGATTAACGCAGTCAGTTTTGCTAGCGATGTTTGATTTCCTTATATAACGTTGACATACCGAGACATTTTTTTGTAGCGGATTCAATTTAATTCAGTCTGATTCTGTGGTGTTTAAGTTGCTTTCTGGATGAGGCAGCAGTGTAAATTCTAAAAGATCAAATGTACTCAATTAAGGAAAAATATAATATTCAAGCAGCCTAATGTGATTTTCTTTCTCCACAACTTCCATCGTGGCCACCCTTGAATTATTAAGTTATTGTTACAATAGTCTAAATACAAATTAATCTTATATTTTCGTAATAATGTTTGTAATGATATAGTTAAAAGGAAATCATGTCATTGTCATTGTGCTAACTCTTATAATATATGCAGTAAGTGTAGAAGCATTACAAAGGCATGTTTTTTACATTCATAGAAAAGGAAGGAATGTGAACAGATTAGTGTTATTAGCGCATAAAAGTATCTGCATGGTTTAATGATGAATAGTACGTTAGTGGCTTTCCTTGCTTTACGATCTTCTTGAGCCCACTGAGCGCTTGGAAGGAATACTCCCCAGGGAGTGGAGATGGTGCACACAATGTGTGCTGGTTTGCATTGTATCCTATGACCGGGGTAATAATACAATTGTAAAGCGCTTAGAGATGATTATCAATCGTGATAGGCGCTATATAAATAGTGGATATTATTATTTTATTATTATGTACGACATAATTAGAAGCACGTCCATCGAAATAGCAGGTTAAAAAGGGCACACACGAACCACAACAAAACAAGACTATAATACCAACAGTAACAAAAATGCCTAAGGAAGATTCAGTTCGTGACACCTCGCCGACTTTCTTCCCGCCGAAACATCTGGCTAACAAAATCACGCGTGATGTGTAGTCGAGAATATTATACCCTTTGGCAAAGTGTGACGTTTGCACATGTCTCTGGCAGCCTGGTGATCGATTTGGGCGAGGGAACATTTATGCGATTAGAGGGAAAGTTGTCTTAGTATTTCTGAAGACGTTAAAGTTACTGAGTCGTTGAACATAGGCGGCGCTTTTTTTTTTAAATGTTACTGGACAGCGCCATGTTATCCCAGATAGTTGGGTCTGTGCGCGGCGTAAAGTGCGCAGCGACAATCATGCATCTTTACGTTTAATACGACGACGACTCATACACGTTTAATGGTTATAATTCCGAAGTAGTAATAGTAGCAGTAATAGTATCCTCGTCCTCCTCTTCTTCTTCTTCTTCTTCTTCTTCTTCTTCTTCTTCTTCTTCTTCTTCTTCTTCTTCTTCTTCTTCTTCTTCTTCTTCTTCTTCTTCTTCTTCTTCTTCTTCTTCTTCTTCTTCTTCTTCTTCTTCTTCTTCTTCTTCTTCTTCTTCTTCTTCTTCTTCTTCTTCTTCTTCTTCTTCTTCTTCTTCTTCTTCTTCTTCTTCTTCTTCTTCTTCTTCTTCTTCTTCTTCTTTTTCTTCTTCTTCTCCTTCTTCTCAAGTATTACTTGAAAGCCTCGTGATTTAGTGGAACATAAAACAATCCTATGCTGTTTATCGCACGTGCTACAAAGACAACACGCGAACTTTTAACGTCACTTCTGCATCATGTTTATACACCACAACGTCGTCCCTCGAATCCCGTTGGTCCTTTGTAATTCTTATTGATCTTTCTCGGGGCGAACATCTTGCAACTGCATGCAGCGGCGTTGGTTCCTAAAAAGCAACCCTTGGTGACATGCAAACTCACTTCCATCAGGACCTGCAGGGCACATTCATCGATGGTTGCGCAACTCCCGGTAAAAAAAAATAGGTCTGTTTACAACGTTAAGGCAATATTAGAGAGGTTCTTTTATTTCCGAAAAAGGGTCTAGTCAGCCAGTGATGCCCATCTAACGCCTTCCGCACACAGAGCAGACTCGAGCCGATCCGACTGGTTTTCAGTCAGGCTAGAGTCGATTTCGCTCAGTCGGAGCTGATTCAACATGTTGAAGCGGCCTCGAATGATCTCCGCCTGGGTCTTGGTTGAAATGAACCGGAATCCTTAGGCAACGTATATATACTGAGCTGAACCGACTGTAACCAGTCGGATCGGGTCGAATCGGCTCTGTGTGCAGAGGGCTTTTGACCATTCTGTATGGCATGCACATCCAGGACCTGATGGGCCCTCGGATGGACCAGCAGGCCCTGCAAGGTACATCGTGATGATTACGCAAGACTTGGTTTGTCTTACTATAGGCATGTTTACAACGTAACGACAATGAAGAAACAAAAGATGATCGCCTCCTTTCAAAGTTGGATCCAGTGGTGCCCATCAGAGACTGACAGAGTTGCAGCAAAGGTCCCCCAAAGGCTACCCTTGATGACATGCACACTCACTTCCATCAGGACCTGCAGGGCACATTCATCGATGGTTGCGCAACTCCCGGTAAAAAAAAAAATAGGTCTGTTTACAAAGTAAAGGCAAGGTATTTATTAGAGAGGCTATTTTGTTACCAGAACAGGATCAAGTCAGCCAGTGATGCCCATCTTAGACTATCCTGTATGGCATGCACGTCCATGACCTGATGGGCCCTCGGATGGACCAGCAGGCCCTGCAAGGCACATCGTGATGGTTGCGCAAGTCTCACTTTGTCTTACTAGGCATGTTTTCAACGTTACGACAATGAAACAAAAAATGATCGCCTTCTTTCAAAGTTGGATCCAGTGGTGCCCATCGGATTCTTGTCACTGTGGTAGCAAAGGTCTCTCAAAAGCTGAAAACATGTGACGACTTGCTTGCATGCTCACTGGCTATCAGAGTGTGGGCACATGGGAGGTTGTGCGACTCCCCGTTTGTCTGTCTTGCTAAGTATGTTTACTACGTAAAGACAAGGTAGCGACTATATTCGAACACAATTGTGTGGGTTTTTTTCGAATAAGGATCCCGTTACTAACACCCTTCGACTGTTGCAGCGATGTTTCTTAAAAGGGCGACCTTTTTATAACACCCATGACTTAAACTCTAGCATAAACTCTAGCATATATTTAACGTAAAATTTGCACACATTTACTTAGTGGACATATCAGATTTTAAAAATACATATTTCATCAACCATTCATCACTGTGTGCACATGCCAACAAAGTTACTAGAAATATTGTTATAATTATATATAAAATATTGATATCGGAAGTATATAATGCATGTTGTCTCGTTCTGACAATGCATTGGAGCCGCCTGACCGTGGGGCTGCACGGAAGCCTGGCCCACTGCCTTAAGAAATCCTGGTGGGTCTTGTACAAGAGTTGCTAAATGTAGTATAGGGAACACGTTAAAGCCAAACAACAGTATTGGAAACGTTACTGGAAACATCTCTGTTGGAGAAACTAATTGATCAATATTGTTGAATAAGTATAAAAATGGGGTTGTGAGGTAAACTCCGAAACTTAAAATCGTTAAATGCAGAAATATCGGAAGAAATCCAATGCCGCGCCAGTGAAATTTGCCCTAAATCCCCTTCCCGTTCGCACCTGTCCGCGCCGCTAGCGCTGGGCTGGAGATATCGACAATATATCGACGATATCGTTTGCGCGGTTCCGCACGCGGTTAAATTGAACTTTGTCAACGATCTTTTTTATTTTGGAAACAATAAATGCTCAATTAGTAAATTTCAAAGTAGTTTTTTGTCGAAATCTTTACATTAACATCTAAATTATGAAATATATTCTTTCACAAAGTAGGTGATGAAATCATATTTTTCATTATGTGTGTGTGGGGAGTTTCCTATTACTGTTATTTGGCTTTAATGTGTATATATTCATCTGGGAGGGATGTTTCTTTCCCAACGGTTCTTGCAACCTTACTCACCTTTTCAAATACAAATCTTTTGAAAGCAAAAGCCGATCCATCGTGTTACTTTATCATATTCATTATCACAATCAAAGGATAACTTCCGCTGGCGTTTGAAAGATCAACTCTTAGCATGCAAATAGAAATTGGAGCAATATAATCGTCATCGTGTTTATTACTACATGTACTAGTGTATGTTAGCAATGTTTGAATGAAAGAGTTAACAAGGTAGTAAAATGGAACCGAAATCTTGTTCTGTGTACTCGCCCGAAGAAATAGGACTTTATTCCATTCGTTACACTAGCCGCAAAGTGGTTAACATTGTGGCATGTGTTGGTAGACCGCGGGGACGGATGTAACACATGTTGTATTAACTGGATAACAACAGTATGGAAAATAAAGAAAATAACCAAAATCGAACCAAAAAATACGTATAGAATATAAAAAAATATATAAATATGAAATCATAACGACGCCCGCAATAGATACATCAAAGTACAGTAAACAAGTTGTTAAAATAACTCTTCAAAATGTTGCAAAACACATCAAGAATGCGTTCTTCTTGGTAGAGGTTAAGTCGTATCGGAGGGCTGATGGATAAAATGGATAAGAGGCTCAATATTTTCAAAGTATTAAACATAATCTCCTCGACCTCTCTGGAATCACATGGTATATGGGTTAAGGCGAGAGAGCAATTTCACGTGTCTTTTAATATTCTTCATTTTCGCAGTTCGTTTGTAGTGTAAATATGCTCGTTCGCTGATCAAACATTGACGGAAATCGAGGGGCTTTGATTTCAGTCACACACTATCTCCCCTCTCCCTCAACCACCCCACAAACACACTCTCACGTGGTTTTGCTTTTTAATTCCTAACCATTGAAGTCCCCATGGTTAAACACACATATTCAGTGTTGTATTTGTTTTATTCTATTTTGTTTGGTGTGTGTGTGTGTATGTGTGTGTGTGTGTGTGTGTGTGTGTGTGTGTGTGTGTGTGTGTGTGTGTGTGTGTGTGTGTGTGTGTGTGTGTGTGTGTGTGTGTGTGTGTGTGTGTGTGTGTGTGTGTGTGTGCGTGTGCGTGCGTGTGCGTGTGTGTGTGTGTGTGTGTGCGTGTGTGTGCGTGTGTGTGTGTGTGTGTGTGTGTGTGTGTGTGTGTGTGTGTGCGTGTGTGCGTGTGTGTGTGTGTGTGTGTTTGTGTTTGTGTTTAAATGCGTATTGGCTGGTCAACATTAAAGTAAAACAAGGGTCTATGACTTTGCAAAAATCATATTCAAATGATGTTTTAACAACCGAGGACGTCCTCGGTTCCGTGTGTGTCGCCACGTGATTCGTGTGTTTACAGGCGTTCACCATTGGTTGATATGCGTACACAAACACACACACACACACACACCAACACACAAACAAACAAGCAAACACACACATAAAGTGGACAGAATTGGCAAACAAACACATTATGTAAAATATGCAATAAATTAAATCTTTGTGGATGGGGATTTTGATGACATTATTAATTTTCTTTAAAGTATACATGTACTTGCAAATGTTGAAATGCTTAATCTAATTGAATGAAACTGAACTCCTTTTTGCTATATAAAGCCATTACAATTGGCCGTGCCATTCGTTGCTATTGAACATTCAGTGATAATTTATTGTAATAATTTGAGTTGCGATCATCAAGTAGGTATGATAGTTTTCTTGTTTTTCTCACTTTTATCATGTTATTGGTCTGATATATAGGTTAAAGCCCTCGGCATATTTTCTGATCATGATGATTAACAAAATAATACTTTCAAGAGTTAAAACTTTCCTCGAAACGGTGGATGAACCTTGACTAGTATTAAGTTTCCCTCCCTTCTTCAAGTACATAGGTCAAGGCTTTAATTATACGGACACGAATTTGCATCAAATTGCGTCATGTCCCCGGGGAGAGTCGTGACAGAGCATGCATGTGTGGACATGGCGTGCTTATCACAACAGAGTTACACGAGCACGGGTTCGGCAGTACGGCCCTAGGGGTACTCCGCCACCCCCCCCCCCCCCCCCCCCCTCCCTTGCTAACCGATTTTGCCCCATAGTTCATATGTACAAGAGTATGGGGGAACAAGTATACCCCCAACTGGTACTTTCCTGTACCGAGTGCTGCCCCCACCTTAAAGGGAACCCCAACACCCAGCAATATAATCATCTAAATTATAAAAAGTGATTAGTTATAGTTATCCAATTCACCAGCATCCAGAAAAAAATAATGTGTCTCCAAAAAATAGTTGTATTGATACAATTTGTTTCTGATGAAATATTTTCCTGTACATTTTTGGGGGTAGAATAGATTTCTCTTGCATGTTGGCTGTTGGTTCCCGTTAAACCTATCAAGCCGAACGATTTAAGCCCGAATAGCTTCCTTACAAAAATAGTCAATATTATGGGTGCACAAACTGCCCCTAGGGGTGATGTCTTAAAGTTCGGATTCGTAAATCAGATGCGCATTGCCATCTTGCGAACGCCCTGCGCGCGGTGCGTAATGCACACTGCTTCAGTGATCTGCAGTGCGCACAAACTAAGTATAGCCTAGTTCAAAATGGCGATCCGGGAGTTCTGTAGCATCCCCACACTTGACGAACTTTGTTATCACAACAGGGTTAAGAACGGGAGAGTGAAAATAGCCCCTTCGCATGTAGAGGGTAATGATCTACACCCTTTGCCCGAGCCCGCTTTAATTAATCATAATGGTCGACGATCGATTTCGCCCCAGCTGATGAGTTTATAAAATAAACAAAAACATATCGACATTTCATGTCCGTCAATCTTATTGTTAGCTTTGGCCTAGAGACATTCTTGAATATTTCCACGGTCTCTCTTGTTTTTTTCTTATACATACGTGTATACGTATAAAACAAACATTCTTCCATGCAAGAATGCTACGGAATAACCATACCAACATAATCAACTACATATATCTGCCAAGTGATTTTAATTGTTTAGCCTTTCTAAGTTTGTTATTGGAAATCACATGTTTATTATTTTTTGTAGTATTTCAATATTCCCCTTTTTACAGGTTAATAACGGTACTTTCAATTAACATTGATGATGTAAATGAATGCGTTAGGGTATACTCTATGAAAATTCCCACCTAAGCCAACCGTGATTGCTATTTAGGTTATGATGTTAATTATGTAGATCAAGAAGGATGTTGTTATTACAGTGCGTCCACAGAACGATTTGGGATGCTCGGATGTCAGTCCCTTCATACGTGACATAATGTATCCTTTCATTGATAGTATCGACTTGAATGTTACACCTTAAGATAAATCCACGAATCATGTATAAAATGTTGTGTTCTTGTCTTGTTGGCTTTCGCATAAACTAGTTTTAAAAATTTGTGAGTATAGCCAGTACATTGCTAGGTTAACCTAGCTTAACAAGTGTGCCTATTTTACTAAACCCTTTCTAGGGATCTAGTAACATTGTTCAAATCCACAAAACTTACTTAGAGCTCCAGCGGTTCTCGCATACTATGCTACATTGTTATATTTGTATTACAAATAGAAGTATGGAACAGGTTAGTGTTTTTTTCTCGAATTTTCCTTTCGATAAAATATACTTACGATTGGTGATTTTAGATTTTTGATTAGCCACTGGAAAGTTATAACTGTGTTCAAAGTCAGTAAAATAAGAAAGCTAATGTAACTTTGCGTTTTCGCTCATCCTTTGGTCATATAGCGTGCAGCACTCTCCCGCAAAAGCGGGATCGTTCGTAGTCCCACTAGAGCGGGATTATGAATAATTCCTGATCCGTGTTGCGGTTCACTGCACACAACCTCGCTGTACAAACTGAATGGAGATTCACCTTCCGTTCATGACTTCATCCTCTTCAAAGTGTAATGACAACAATCTGTATACACGGTAGGCTATTTTAAATTTTAGATATGTCAATCGTAATAAATGGACAAATGCACCAACGTAAATATATAATCCACCGTGTAGAGTTTCGTACTAACTGCCTGAATATATAATGAGGCTATCAACATTTTTAAATAGTATACTTAAAGGGACAGGTCCACTTTTACAAAACGTCTGAACAGCTTTCAGTTGACGGATGGGGATCAATGTAACACGCAAAAAAAAATCAGAGCGAACAGCCCTCTAATTTGGATTCTACGAATGAAAAACGAATGCGTCCCTCCATTTAAACTATATATCGGTCAATAAAGGAGTTCAACTGATTTAGCATAATATTACAACAATATAGTACTAATTCTCGTAAAGGTATTGTGAAGCCGACATTTGTTAACGTATGTCACGGAAAAAGATCTCAAAAAGAAAGAATATATAATTACATGTAGTCAGTTTAAGCGATGTTTGGGTATTTTGCTTGGTAAACGCTCACACATTAGTACTTATGCGCGAGTAACGTAGCTAGCGCGGGTCACGTAGGGGTCATGCATACCGATCTGGCACTCCGTGAAATCTATGTACAAACTTACTCACCGGCCGAAAATACGTATGTACCTAATTAACCGACGTCCCTCAGTTGTATTTTGCTTCGATTAAGGATTTGCTAGGTCCGAAATCTCGGCTTAATTTGACTAAAAATTAACTTAAAGATTATTTATGAAGTGGTCAGTCCGTTCTGGTCTCTATCACGGTACAGTAATGACACGTGTAATGTATATAATGTATCGAATTCATGTCTGTTGTAGCTTTGTGTATGCAAATTGGCTGAAGAAGGAAGAGTTCTAATATATCATGTGGATGACCTGTCCCCCATCAATTATTCAGTTGAGATAGTACTGATCAGAACTCAGAAGGAAAATTTCTGCAAAATGATGTTGTTGTCTCATCCATCTCATCCCTTGGTGACCTATCGGCGTGATGTTCACCGTGTATCAGTTACCGTCCCTTAGGGCTGACAGGGAAATTACTTCCTCCGAAGTAACAATTTTCCTATCTAACAACCGATTAAATTGCAAGATACGGCGAGCGAAGTTATCAAAATACGCAATTTCAGGTTTGCTTTCTTTCTGTGTGTTTTTTCTTCTACTTATTTCGCTCCCCAAAAAAACGTTTCTGATGAGCGGGATCAAATTACATGTTGGCGTCTTGTCACGTGACTGATTGGACGGTGGAAAATGTCATGACATTCGAACACTCATTATACAAGTTATTGGAACCCTTCTGGGCGCATATATAATATATCTGCAGACGCATGTCGAACAAAAAACATGACGATGAAACAAAAATATGATGATGAATTTATTTGGAGCACGTTCGTAGGTTTTTTGGCATGTAGATAGTAACGTTTTGAGAAGAGACGCGAAATGGTTGACTGGAAGTGACATGCTTGTGGGCCTACATTAGGATTGCCATTACGAGGGGGGCACGGGGAAATTAAGATGTAATTTAAAATATTCAAGTCAGTCCTATTTCAATCGTAGCTATTTCCAGGCCTCGTGAAGGGTACTTGAAATGGCGTATCCAGAGTCACCCTTCATCGGGTACATAATAGAGGTACAAGGTCTCCTATAAGGGGGCAGCTCATGCAAAATACGATTCGTGTATTAATGTATTTATTTGGCTATTTATTTGATATGTATTTATTTTGTTAGTACGTTATGATTTAAAAATCAATGTTTTATGGATTTTGTTTTTAAATCATTCATCCACAATAAATATGTACATGTATTTCCATTTACTAATTACCGTATTTCTGTATTTATTTATTGATGTACTTATTCAAAACGTGGGCAGTACGGGTATATACGGACATTCAAGGACCGGTTACCATGACTCATCACTCCCCCACCCCCAATCCCCAAATACTTCCTTATCCGTATTGAAAACCATACTTCTTCTTAAAGTTTGTCGATCGGGGGTCGCCATTATGAACTAGGCTATTTGCTATTATGCTAGTTTGCGCGCACTGCATAACACTGAGCCATCGCACACAAGGCGTTCGCAAGATGGCGCCGCGCGTCTGATTTACGAAATCAATCCGAACCACCTTTAAGTTATTTCGGGCAGGTGAGCCCCCCGACACAAAATTACATCCACGAATCAAGAGTATCAAACACGACAATGTAACGGGGATGTTGACCCGTGTGACGAAGGATGTAATGAAAATGTTATTTGAAAATAATTGGTAAAAAGAGGGCATTCTATTCGTGTATACATACCATTCACTTCATTATCCACACGGTGCCTTTCGGACAGAGGTTATTAAAGACGTTAATAACGCAAGGGCAAGGTTTCTAAGGATACGGATATCTTCCCTGTGACTAAATATAGGATTTTTGTAACATACTTAATGTTATCTTTCGATCATGTGTCGTCAAACGAGGGATACTGTAATTCAAAAGAGGGATCCCTCCAAACCCAATGTATTATCCCGCTAGTCCGGGGTTTTGGTCTGGAATGATCTTAGACCTCTCAAAAGGCCTCGCTCCTGGATGTCTGAAACGACTGGTAATAAAGTACTGGTCACGTGTATGGTCATGCGTATAGGATTTGCTCTAACCTTGAATCAGGCAGAAGCGAAAAGGCCTTGGGGCTGTCACTGATCGTGGTCTCAATTTTTTGACAAAGCCTCGTGTGTGTGAATGTATGAAATGCCTAGTGAAAGCATAGACGCTCTTATAGGATGAGCTATAACCGCGAGCCAGGCTCGAGTGATAGTCGCCCTTTCCAGTCGTACCTGACATTCAGGTGCAAAAGGCCTTGCGGCTGCCCCTGCTGACGTGATAGTGGCCCATGACAGTCGTTCCTGCAATTCAGATGCAAAATTACAAAGTGATTGCCGCTGCTCGTGTGATACTCGCCCTTGCCAGTCGTTCATGCCATGCAATGCAAAAAAAGGCCTTGCGACTGCCGCTGCGCTTGTGATAAACGACCTTGCCAGTTATTCCTGACATTCAGGTGCAAAACGGCATTGCAGCTGCCCCTGCTGACGTGATACTTACCAGTCGTTCATACCATGCAATGCAAAAAGGCCTTGCGGCTGCGGCTGCCGCTGCACGACTGTGATAGTCGCCCTTGCCAGTCGTCCCTGACATTCAGGTGCAAAAGGCCTTGCGGCTGCCACTGCTCGTGTGATACTCGCCATTGCCCGTCGTTCATGCCATGCAATGCAAAAAGGCCTATCGGCTGCTACTGCGCTTGTAATAGTCGCCCTTGCCAGTCGTTCCTGCCATTCAAGTGCAAAAAGCCCTTGTTATTTCTGCTACGAGTGTGATAGTTGCCCTTGCCAGTCGTTCATGCCATGCAATGCGAAAAGGCCTTGTGGCTGCCGCTGCGCTCGTGATACGCTAGTCGACCTTGCCAGTCGTTCCTGCCATTAAGATTCTAAAAGGCCTTGCGGCTGCCGCTGCGCTTGTTATAGTCGACATTGCCAGTCGTTTCTAAAACATTCAGGTGCAAGAAGGCCTTGTGATGTCCGCTACGAATGTGATAGTCGCCCTTCGTTCATGCCATTCAGTTTCTAAAAGGCAGCCGCTGCTCGTGTGATAGTTGGCGCTTCCTGCCATTCACACACATACGACACAAGAAAGCTTTTATCGGAAATACCACCAACCAGGCAAAGCACCTCGTATTTATCATGTATGTAGACAAAGTATTTATGCTTTTGGGGTCAAATTCTATTCAATTTGGTTGAAGTAGAAGATATATAAGTAATATTGCAATGAAACATAATTATGCTATACAAACATTTGTGGTATTTAGATGTTCAATTTAAGTTCTGAGTTCATTGTCTTTATACACACATGATGTTGCTTTTGATCCAATTAAGCTTAAACGAGTAAGTACACTTGATACATTTCTTTCAAAATAAACAAATTGTATGCGTGTATAAAAAGAAAGAATCGGCTTAAAATTAGGATGCGAAAAATAGTGAGTCAGTCTTTTGCCGCAAAATGATATAAGCAATCCGTTATAAGGACACATGGATAACTACATTAATGGGACGGGTGGCGCCCGAGCAATTTATCATCCCGAATACGTCGCATTATTGAATATGGATTAAATATTATGTTGTGTGTCTAAAAAGCAAAAGGAGACGGTGTTTTTTACCGCGATCGATCTCGCCTAATCACAGACATGGCGGAGCAAAAACAAATAATATGTTTTGTTTGTTGAACCCACTGATGGAATGCGATTATGAATTGAATTGGAAAGACTGAAGGGGTTGATTTGGAGCCCGCTCTTACCATGCTTACCCCCTGTTATTCCGGTAACCCTGCCTACCTATGAAATGCACCTCGTGTCAAAATACTCAAACGTAGACCCAGTGATCATTAACTGTGTAGGACGCTGTCAAACTTGACTTGACGATGCAGAACGCAGTGATCATGAACGATAAGCGGACAGTCTTTTTAACGGAAGAAATGAAATGGACTTTTTATTCAACGCAAAAAAAGGACTAAAAAGGAATGTTATTGTTCGGGTTAACCTGGTGAGGCCTATGACCTAGATCTATATGGCTTCTATATGGGTCTGTGGAAATGTATGCATCCTTGAATGAACGTGTCGTTCAGTGTACCATTATATTCGCAATATTAGTAGTATTCGTAAATCACTTTCAAAAGAAGTAGCTGCCTCTGTTATTCATTCATATGTTATATCACGTTTAGATTATGGTAATTCATTGTTATATAATGCACCAGTTACACAACTTGCTAAGTTACAGAGGGCTCAGAATGCTGCAGCACGAGTTCTTACTGGTATTCCTAAGTTTTCTCACATAACTCCTATTTTAAAGGACCTGCATTGGTTACCTGTGAAAGAGAGAATAATGTACAAAATACTTATTATGACATGGAAAGCTCTCAATGGTCGTTCTCCTCAATATGTATTAGATTTGGTTAGTGTATACGTACCAAATAGAAATCTTCGCTCCCTGAATTGTAATATGTAATCAGTACCAAAAGTTCAATCGTTGGCAGGTGAAAAGTCCTTTCTGTATTCAGCACCAACATTATGGAATTCTTTGCCAGTTAATGTTAGAAATGCGACATCAATTGAGTCTTTTAAAATAGGTATAAAGACAATGTTGTTTAAATTAGCATTTGATTAGGGACTATATTTCTATTTCTCTCTCCTTTCCTTTCCTTTTCATTTCTATTTGCGCCTGAGAATAGTTTACTAGATTCATGGCGCATTATAAGTGCTCTATATTATTATTAATGGGAGTAAGACCTAATCTATCTTGTTAAATATTAATTCATTGGGTAGCTAAAATAACAGCGAGCTGCTATATTAACAAATGTGTCGTATCTGTCAGGTGAAGTAAGCACGCGGACCGGTAGTATTTTACACTTTTGATTGTAAAACGTCTACATGGTCTGGTCCACGTGGTTGTTGACACAAACCGCCTTCCATACAGATGCTCCGCTTTTTTCTGCGTTGGAGTAATAGTAGCATTAGTGGAACGCCGCGAGTGCATTAGCGCTTCGTAGTTTTTTTTTTTTTTTTTTTTTATTTACTCTCAGGAACCACATAATGCTGTCTCCCTCTTGCCATTAAAGCCCTTGTCATAGTCCAGGCGAAACCATGCACTAAAGAAGATTTTCCGGGAAATCTTCAGAACCACTACAGATTTACAAATGTCATATCAACGTGATTACAAAGAAATAAATGGTAAAATGGTTAGACTTGAATCATTTTGAGATATTGAAGTAATAAATTAGTGACCTTTTCGTGATTGCATGGTCCAATGCACACATTATTATGTACGGTCATTGGGACATTTGTCTGGTCTACCTCGAAGACCAGAACAATATTGATTAATATTTGATTAATGTTGATTTTTTGTTGTGGTTTATTATGTTTTTTTTATGCAGCCTCAACATAGGCAGATGTTGTATGAATATATGTTTCTTCGCAAGATTGTGCAATATTAGGGTACAAGTTGGCGGTTTAGGATTTTAAGTTATTTCCAAAGACATGTAAGGGGCTTTTAGTACAGCTTGTAAGTACAGCGTCAATAATGGTACCAACCACGCATGTGACACACAAAAACAACATTTATTTTGTCTTCGGCGGACTATTTCGGGAACCAGAACAAAATATGCCAAATCGTCTGAAACAACGAACGCTAAGTGTAATAACCGATTTGACGAACTAAATGGATTCGATTAAGTTAAATTTTGCAGTGTTGTCTCGAGACACGAAACAGACAACAAACATCAGTATTCTCATGCAGGAAGCGCAACATTACGATGTGTCAGTAATGATAAATTCGAAGTTTGATGAGATAATGTTAACTACTTGCATGAACAAATTATACGTGAAATACGAAATGTTATTATTTCGACCTATAAAACGGTTAATACCACGATTTACTCATCAACAAGTATGTATTGCGTTCATTATACCATCTTATATGCGCATGAGGCTTTTGATACTTTAATTTGTACATTATTACTAAATACAATGAACAAGTATGCCAGAATGAGTCTGCCACAAACATTGACCCAAAAATTATTTGTTATAAAATCAGGGTAATTTATTCCGGAAGACTGCTAAAGAAGTGAAAGGATACAGGACTGTAAAATATATTAAGATGTATCAGATCAGTGGTGTAGGTACTGGTGCACGAGGGCACGTGCCCCCCTCCCCTCCTACTTAAATTTGACAAAAACAATAAAGAGCATAAAGGGGAAATCATTTAAAAATTTAGAAATACATGTGGCCACAAAAATGGTGTGTGTGTGCCCTCCAGCCCCACCCCCCCCCCCCCCCCCTCCTAAGTGTCCAACCACACAAAAAAGGAAAAAAGGAAGGGGAAAAAGAGGAAAAAGAGCCCTCAAAGGGGAGGGTTGTAGGGCTGCTTCCCCCGTCTCGTAGGCTACGCCTTGCCCCAGTTTAATGTTTGGGTCAATATTTGTCCGTTCTCCTTGTAATAGTTCATCACCATTGATGGGGATAGAGGCCTACAGTTGTGACTGCACTGACTCACGGAGGAGGTCAGATCAGTTTTCATCAATAATCCTTTTACATCTCCATTTCTCTCTGTTTTGAGTATTAATAACGACATATCATATGGAGAGAGATAAAGGAAGGGTATCGGGTCCATTTCCCCCTCTGTCAGTTTGGGAAATGCGTCCCTAACTCGCCCCCCCCCCCCACCCCCACACACACACACACACACACACACACACGCACACACACACACACACACACACACACACACACACACACACACACGCCCCCCCCCCACACACACACACACACACACACGCACACACATACACACACACACACACACACTCCCTTCCTTGCTTCCATCAGGCGAATATGACACTAGAGTATTATTGCAAATACTATTTAAATCAAATTGCCAATCAATTGTTGAGGTAAAGGCAAGCCTTGGGTAATAATACATTTATTTTGGACAAACAAATAATACAAACATTACCTGAATTATGTTACCTCTTGGCTCCTGCAAAGGCGCTAAATCCACTTTCCATAAAAAAATGAGTTAGCGATATCAGTACATTAATAAGTTACGTAACTATCTAGAATCCAAATTCAAAATATGGGACGTTCCATATTTATGTTCCCATAGGCATGTGTACAAAGTATGACAAAGAAACCTGCTTTACTCCAAATTTGAACAAAAAATGGATTTAGCTCCTTTTGAAAGAAAGCTCTTCATATGTATAGAAACTCTATGAGGACTTCGAAATCGCGAAAGGAACGGGTAAAATTTTAACTCAATTGACCCATATTCTTGACCCATGTTTATTTACATCCAAGCTGGCCCCGTTTGATTAATTTGTGACAAAATTGGCATTTAATATCCCAATTTGACCCTCGTGCGCTCAATACATGGACATCCTGTTCTGATAGATGTATGTTGGCATGATGAAGGGAAGATACGAGTGATTGATTTGTTTACTTTTATTAAATTAAAGAGATTGGGTTGTCGCGTCTGAGGGCGCTATTTTGACGCCATGTGCGCACTGCAGGAATATACGGAGTTTTGTGAGAGTATCGTGCGCTCAATACGAATTCAATTGGTTCTGTATACATGGCGCTGATCTATTCCCATTCCCGAATTTGACGATGCAGCGACTCTAAGAACCAAGCAAAATGAGGTGTATTTATTTTAAAGGGGTAGTACAGTTTTGGTTAGGCTGAACTTTAATAACCAAACGGAACCAAACCTGGAGAGTAACATTATAAACTAATAGTTATAACTCTACCATGCTCGAAAGGTATACAAAATTGCAAACGACTAAGTAAAAAGCCTGTTATCATTCAAAAATAGCCATTAAAACACAAGAGGGCGCTTTCTAAAAAGGCATTGGTTTCAAACCATTTTTCATACACAATTATGCATGTGATGTTTTATTGAAATAATGATTAAATAGAGAGATCACCAACAACTATTTAAAAAATGCTTTTGAAAATTTTTGAAAAAGTGCAAGCATTTTTTTAATTTTTTTGAAAAAACATCTAATTATTTGGGCCCCAAATAATTATAAGATCAGATATATTTATTGATATTTCAGCCGTTTCTGGGTCAATTTTGACCAAATAAAGTTTATTCTGCCATTAAAATTGCATGTTCTCTCGAATTCGACACTCAGTTTTCAAATTGTGATGTGCAGCGCCCTCTCTACCAAAACTAAACTACCCCTTTAACTCGTTATATGGTTTCTCCGTTGAACTTCTGTCAATTTAATGATGAATAAAATAAAGAAAATACTGTTCAAAACTGCTTATCAACTAAAACATATCCAACTCCTCACATTAATCGACTTTTTTTAGTAATTTGTATTTAGTGGAAAATTCTTTCATAATAATATGCTAGTTGCTAGTGTTCATCTTAAAGGGGACCACCAGGCAAAGAACAACACATCATTATATGTTTTGGTACCGTTTTGTGATATCAAATAGATACCCAACATTTCGCAAAGGGTTGTGTAATTCATAAACAAAGCAATTAATTACGTCCACTTACGGAACCACTATTATTTCCTGGTTCCGTACGGGCCAAACATTTGCGAGTGCGCCAATGCTATTCACGCGTACGTTTGGAGACAATAGAATCCCGGACTATTCGTTCACTCTGGACAAAGTAGTCTCGTACATGCAGACCCGTGAACGCGTGCTTTAGAATGATGCGTTTTCCAATTATATTTTGTTTCTTCCTGGAAATATATTTGTGTGAACTTGTTGATGGAATGGACTACTAAAGATGTTATCTTTCATTTATAAGAATATTATTTTGGGGTGATGGTACCCTTTAATGCATGTTAATGACAAGAATGAAGGCGACAGTCACGTGTTGCATTTTAATTCAAATTTAAGGATTGCACATTATCATGAAAAATGGGCGGACATTTATCCGGACACACCGACCATGCATATCATAAACATTAAAACGACGAGAAATATACATGATATGTAAAAAGCCCACCCATTATCTCTCCAATGGTATATCAACATTTCATATCAAACTTGCCAAATTGGCAACTAATGAGGACGGGAATAGCGCATTAAACTGGGCGTCAGTATAATGAATAGATAATAACCACCAGTAATGTGGCGATGTGTGGTCTGACCAATGCATATCAATCACGAAAGGGGGAGACATTTTATTTCATTTTATTTCAATAAATTTGTCAAAGGCCAATTAATGTATAAACGTAATATAGCGCTGTATCGTTTAGAAAATACAAATATTCAATATTCAAAATGTTATTGTATTCGTCCAACTCAATGGAAACTTGTCTCGGGTTCACAAAAAATCACAATTCATAACAATGAATTAGAATACATAATAAATAAACAAATCTGAACATCAACATTTCAAGGCATTAAAGGGAGAGTTGAGTTTTGCTATATAGACTATAATGTCGTTAAAAGAGCAATAACAATGCCACTGAAGAGAGGTCGAGTGGACTTTTGAAGAATCGCTAGATATATCCACCCAAATGAAGCATAATTCACGAGTAAATCCGCATTTTCCGTTCCATTTAGATAATATTTCTGTCATGCGTAAAACTCTTCGACAAATCTTGAAAACGGACGACTGCTACCGGGCAAATTAACGCAGCGGCACGAAATAGGTGCGTAAATAATCATGATAGCAAAGACTGACCCATCCCCCCCCCCCCCCCCCCCCCCCCCTCAGGGCTTGTTCAACATGACTTGTTATTAAAGGTAGTTCGGATGCACGCGCACTGCCATCTTGCGAACGCCCTGCGTACGGTGCGTAATACACACTGGTTCAGTGCTGTGAATTGCGCACCAACTAGCCCAGTACAAACTGGTGACCCCCGGAGGTGTTTAACAACGATTCTGTAATAGCTGAGTTTGAACTAACAATTATGGAAAGCCATTTTTCAGCCTTGGAATAAACACATTCAAAAGCAAAACATGCAAGTATTTGAGACTTCCAACAAACAAAATATATCAATTATTTCAAGGCTCTTTGATAATGGCGAATATAAGTGTTTTTATTCAACTGTATGCCTTTTAAAACTGTGTTAACCATTTTAACGAAGGGGCGTCTTTCCATATCCAAATCCACAAAACTTACTAACGCTAGCAGATTTCACATACCTCGTTGCATTCGTATTACCAATCATAGAGACGTGGAGCAGGTTTTGGTTTCTGTTTCGAATTAATATTTCGTTATAAAGATATTGAACGCTATGGAACACGAAGAAGGGATATATCATCTGCTTTAATGAACATTTACAATTTACAATTTACCAATTTTACTACCAAATGTATGGGACTAATTAGATCTAGTATGCCATACGCACGTAGCATGTACATTTTAATATGATATTATACTAATGTACGTATTTTAATGAAGACAAAAATCTCCCCAAATGAAGTAACAAAACACGTTGAAACTCTTCTTCATCTTTTTTATTCAATGTGGTTTGTTTTAGATAAGCAGTTTTCAGCTGCAGTATTTTGCATCAATTGTTTCCACGATAGATTGAAAGTTATGAGTGCTTCCAATCTTACACTCACCCACTAAATCTTTAAATGTAATATATTCCTATTTTCAGCTGGTTTGTATCCTTTTTTACGCGGAAGTCTATCAATGAGAAATACTTTGTTAACATTTAACAATATTAACAGTCTGGTAAATGAATACGTAATCAAATTTAAATGAATTATTACGTTTTCAATGCAGTACCTAATGAAATAAACAAACCGATTTATAATATTGTTCATTTTTTTCTTTGCATGCAAGTCGCTGGAAGAATGGAGAAGAGCGAACAATCTAAGAATAAAATGAGAGGAAAATGTCGAGAAAAATGTAATTAAAAGCATACGTTGTTCGGAAACTTGTAATTGCAATATAGCCGGCGGCAACACTTATCGCTGCGTTTGCTCAAGAATTTTACGGAGAGAAAAAAGGTGACCGACTTGTTGCAATTTCCCCTTGTCTCGCGGTCTCCCCCATGGCATATCTCATTTTGCCCCCCCCCCCCCCCAACTACTCTCTCTGTCTGTCTCTCTGAATTATGTCTTAAATATTAGTATAACAGTTCAATACATGAGAAAATAATGCCCGACTTATGGCAATTCTCCCCCCTCCCTCTCCCTCTCTTCTCCCTTATACTCTCAATTGCTATAATAATTGTATAGAAGCTCTCTCACGTTCCCTTTCTTGGCTGTTCAATTCTAATGATATATTTCGGTTTTACGAATTTCCATATCGTCCAAAGATATTTACGATTGCATTGTTCGGATGTGTATCTGTTCACTGTAAAGAATTATCTGTTTACAAAGTCAGTGCAATGAGTTAGCGAATATCACTTTGCATTTTCGCTCATTTCTCGGCCAAATAACATTAATTTGACGTGAATTTTTCACACATTATACTTAGTGGATATATCACATCACAAAATACACAGTGTATCAACCATTCATCACTTGTTGCACATATTAACAAAGTTCATTGTTCCCTTTAAAGGATTGTTCAAGACAGGAGGAAATTAAACCGATGAGTTCGGATGTGCTTTCACCGAAACCAGTGATGGAGCTTTAAACAAGAGTCAGTTTTTTATAGAGCTCAACCTCCGGAAATCACCGACATTAATGCATTGTGGGCACTTTGGGTCAGGGAAAACTCCCCTATAAGCTTGTGCTTATGCAAACTAACATTGTCTTGTGTAGTCACAGCGCAGCCTGGTTTAACCAATACATGGGAGGGGGGTATGACCACAAATGGGAGGGGGTGAGTACAAAATCAGAAAATGCGTTATGTTTAAATGTACAGTATGTTGGGGCGACTCACGAATAATTCACATACTGACAATGGGGATGGGGAACAAATAAAAACATTGGAAATGTTTTATGTATACAACTAACAATTAAGATTATTAAGTCGTTTATGGCCTATTTAGTACAACTGCACCGTTTCTCCTTTCGTTTCATATCCGTTTGATATCCGGAAGGTACTAGCAGGAAACGAAATGATGCGAACCAAGTTCGTAATGGGCTAGTAGGATACTTTTAATTCGGTTCCGTTTCTCGTGAAATGAAACGTCATGGAACTTCAAAATTGTATAATAATAATAATATAAATATTTATAAAGCGCACTTATCTATAAAAAAAAATTACGCAAGGCGCTATATTACACTACAAACAAAACAAAACCATTCAACAGTACTATCTCTCTACAAAAAATTTAGCAAACTACTTACAAATAAAATTCTGACCATTTCGCCAAATATTGGTCGGATAGGAAACGGAAGGAGAAACGGCGCAGTGGATCTAGGCCATTAGTGACGATATTCGCCCGTCTGCTTTATACTCCGATGGGATATCATCGGGCAGTTTGGCTGTTTAATTTGATAAATGGGTCATTTGCTTCTCTTTGGCTAATATTTATCGTCTTCATTCGGAAACATATGTTGGTTATTGCATGACTTGTTTTTTTTGTCTGTTTTTTGTTTATATTTTCATCTAGAACAATGTATTTATGTTTGGTTGTATCTGCCTACGAAATCTGCAACGTACAAGTTCTTGTTTGGGAGAGTATCTGGAAGGCCATAGGGGGTGATTTTTTTATCTAATTGTTTTTGTTAACTTTTTTTTATTTCCCCAAATAAGGTGGGAGATCCTTTTAGCAGAAGCTGATTTTCACAGGGGGGTATATATACGATAACAAATACAAACAATTCAAGCATAATAGCAATACAAACAATAAATAGCAATTACATAATTATGATCGAACTGCCCCAAAGAAACACACACATATAAATACAAAATGAGAAAATAATGATTAAAAAAGGGGGGGGAAATTTCGATATTCACACAACTGGTAATTGAGAGACTTAATTAAGTAATGACTAATTTCAGTATGATTACATTATTGGTTAATTATCGGTATAATCATAACCGGTATAATAGGGGGAGGAGCGGCAAAATCTTCTCACGGGGTCAACTTCTAGCCCCCCCCCCCCCCCCCCCCCCCCCCTCATCATTCCACATTAGCAGCATGCACCACTCTGGGTTTATTGGAGGACTTATTTTCGTTCATGCTAGAAGCACTTAGTCCATTAATGGTTTGTTTTGGTTTCGGAGAAAACAACTTGAATAAATACAAAAGTTATCGACCCTTTTTTTCTTCATTTCACGCGGGATTCATGAGAAGGAAGCATGGCCGTACAATCTCAACATCTTAAAAGCTGGTGATATTTAAACAATGTTTTAATTCAATGGGAACTGCCAGGATTGTGAATACAAGGGATAACTCATTGATTATGGGAACTGGTCATCAGGTAGAAAGTTTTGTTGCATAACGAATTATCTCCACTTTTGTCAATGTGTTTTGTCAATGCATTTTGCTTTTATCACCCTGACGAAAATGATCAATTTGTTGTCATGATTACTTAACGAAAACGTTCCAGCAAAATGCATGCCAATGCTAGGTCGGTGGAAAAACAGTCCCACTTCTACTACAAGTTGCACAATACATAAATAATATGATATATGGCACAAACCACCTTGACTCGTTTGCTATCAATGGTTTACAAAGAGTCGACTGTCGGTTAAAACACTGACAAAACATGCCCGATGCATTCGACCTTTAAATGTAAATATCAGGGGGAGTAGGTACGTATATTACAAGTCAAAAGCACAACCAGTATACCCTACTTTCCTTATCAAACACATAGATATCCTATTACCACTTGTCAACATGGCAAGCGGTCAGGTTATTGATGGTGGTCTCCGACATGGGATATTTAGAGTAAAAACCTTGTAGCACAATATTGATTTAGCCGCGGTATGTTTTCGTGCTAACCTACTTTCCTTTGCACCAGCACGAGTCTGTGTTCCCTTGTGCGAACACTATACCGCCTGTTGAATGGGTTGGTATTACATATCCTTCAGAGAGAGAGGGTCATCAATATTCATTGACCTTGAACAAAATGTATGTGTTATTCGGTAGAATTGATAGAAGTTTGCGTAGCAGCATTTGTATTAGAAGAGGAATGAGAACTAGCAGTAGAAGTGGTTATATAGCCTTTCTTGTTAGTTATCTATCCCAGATGTGAACATACTATAGTGGCCAATTAATTGTGCCTCTCCTCGAAGCCGTGTGCGCGCGCACAGGATCCTGTATACAGTAATCGCTTCATGCGCTCTGATGTGGTACCGTATATACGATGGCCGTATTTTATCGCATACACAATCGTCGCTTACAGTGCGTACAAACATATGGGCGATGTGGATTCGTGATAGGGATTTAGAGCGCAATGTGGATTTACGACTGATGATCATGAATAAGAGAAAACTAGCATGGCTTTCGTTCACACTTACCTAGACATGGTCATTGATTGAAAAGTTTAATTGAAGGCAGACCTTATGGGAAAAGACCAAGAGGAAGGAAATGTCTAATGCATCTTGACTCAAGCAAATGTAGAAATGCTAAGAACATGCTTATACCAAAAAACTTGTTCACTTTAATACATTTTTAAAATCTTACCTTCGGCGTGTCTTAATGTACCTTGCAGGCCCTTTAAATCTGTGGAAAAACAAAAAAAAAATACAGCTGTAAAACAACTAACTAAACAAATGTTTTTTCACCAATCGTGACGGTTTTCTTTTCGATTACAGTAAGATAGGTATAATGGATTGAAGTGAAAAAAACTCGTCATATATTAATGTATGTTTTCGCATTTATTTGTTAAATGTAATTAATAACTGTCATAAAATGTTAGAAACATTTTTTTTGCGGTAAAGTAATGGATGTACACAGTCACTTATGTCTGAAAAACACAGTCGCTGTATGTATTAATGCCTTAAAATGGTGTGAACAATAACGACCATGCTACGTTGCAGATGAATTGTGTTTGTACTTGTTTCCACTCGCAGATCAAGAGTGATGCGATGTAATGGGTTCTTCGCCGCGAGCCACAACTTGGGGTTTTAACTTTCTCTATCTACCTTGAACTTCTGACTCAGCGATCAGCCCGGTCTCTTAATTTAAAGATATTGTCCGCCTTTTGCAGGCATCTTTACGTTCAGTAAAACATTCCATAAACCAAGGAAAACCACAATTCCACAAGGATATGTACACTAAATGAGTGAAATTGTGAAGTTCCCCGTCATTGAAAGAGGATTCAAATTACGCGAGAAAAACGAATCGCTTTGTAGTCGAACTCTCCGGCACATTTAATTAGAATTCTGCATCTAATGGATAATGTTTTTCCTTTCATCAAGTTAAAAGCCAAATCACCCTGTTAAATCACGAATATTATTGAATCACGCTGATAATGCTTACTATAAACACCCACATTCATGTTGTATGTGGTGTGTGTACAAACACTAAGTACAATAAAGGCCTGCAGTTGTTAGACTAACTAAATAGTCGTAGTGGGCATCTAATATTTCTAGCTCTAAAATCAATATAATTCCACTAAAATGTATTTGTTCAAGTTCGCATCGTCTCAGTCTAGCTCTCACATTGTATGTTCTTTCATACATTAAAGACGACCATCTCGCAACTTTTGAATTGTGGCTTGCGAAAGGCGGACTTTATCTTTAACCTTGCCCACGGAATCTTCCGCTAATTGTTCAACGATTGGGTAGCGTGTTATTTCCACTCGTGTCCACTGATAGGCGGAAATGTTCCGGGGTTTTGTTTTTACCTTCTTTGTTACCTATTTGTATTGCATTTTGTATCCCTGCTCAATTAAGTCACTTTTGTTACAAGCTACAGTTCGCCTGTGGAGAAGTAAGACAAATACTATCATACTAGCGCCATGTTAATTTTTGTCTTAAAGCATTTTTATCCCGTGTCAAATATAATGTATCTTTTAGCAACTCTGTTACTAAAGTGCGCTGCAATTTAATGCTAGGTTTTCTCCGCTTTTTCTCGTAATAGCCCCGGGGGCGTTTCACAAAGATCCTAAGTTGAACTTAACTCTAAGTTGAACTTAACAAATATGGAAAGCCATTTGTAGCCTTGAAACAAAATATATTGAAAAGCAAAAATGCAAGTATTTTAGACTTTTCATAAATTTTACATCAAGAACATGAAATCTCCTTGATAATAGAAAATTAATAATTTGTTAAAACATTTGTATGCCTTTTAAAAGAACTTTTACAAAATATTTTAAAAGATACTAACGGCTTTCCATAATGTTTAAGTCCAACTTAGAGTTAAGTTCAACTTAGGATCTTTGTGAAACACCCCCAGGGGACATAATATCTTTGATAGTTTGATATTTCAACATTTTTCAACTGACATGTCTTTTGACATTTTGCAGTGGATAAACGTAGCTAGGATATCTTTAGTTTGGAAACGGTTAATCTGCTTCGCATGTTTAGCTTAGTGTGATACCTGAATTGATTGATTGTTCCCCAAACACTACCGAGATAAATACATACAGGTGCAAAGTATAATAGCCAAATCCCGGCCATGAAGAGACGTTATAACGCTATTATTTGAAATGCTAAATTCTAAAAGGCGCTAAATCTTACTTTTATGGAAATTAAGTACAGTCAAACCTGTCTTAGTAGTGGCCACCTGTTTATAGCAGCCAACATGCCTATAGTGGCCACTAAACATGATCCCCTGCAGAGAAAAACTATGGAATGAACCTGTATATAAATTATAGAGGTTACCTGTCTACAGTGGCCACTTTTCTTAATACTTCCCTTCGGTGTTCACTATACACAGATTTTACTGTATAATTATCCGAACCATGGGAAAGTATGATTTCTAGTACCTTATTATTTGAAGAGCTTAATTCTAAAAGGCGGTAAATTAATTTCCCGGGGAAATATAGTAAACGATATATAGAGGGAACATGTTAATATTATACAGATATTGACTGTCTTGAGGGGCAATATAACATTTGAGATCCTCGAGGGAAGTTATATTTGTGTCGAGGGACATTATATTTTTCCGAAGCGCGTAGCGCTGAGGAAAAATATAGTATTCCGAGACAAAAATATAACTCCCCCAAGGGAAATGAAATGTTATATGGTTCCCGAAGGAAAAAGTCAATATCTGTTATATTATCATGACCTATATAGATACAAATCAAGATAAATATAAATTTGGTGTTGAAATAAAATTATGGACAAGGGAAAATCATTAGATTAAATCGAAATCCTTCCAGTAGAACAGACGTGTTATTATCGAAATGCTGCGCAAAATGCTTCTTTATTCGAGCTTCCTTTCAAATTTACTTTCGGATCGCGCAATCTCCGTAGAAAGCTTAACAACGCTGCGCGTGCCAGGATGCTAATACGCGCACATTGTTCATCTTCACACACCCATTGTGACGTAAATTACGTCACCGGTCAATATAACGCCGTTATATTGACCGGTGACGTAATTTACCGGTCAATATAACGCTTCTCATCCTTGTAGCGATGGTCACGTGACAGCATTTTGACCAATCGCACACCAGTATCTTTATAGGTCATATAATATAATTAGCTATTGATGTAAATTCTAGGAATTAAATTAAAGCAATAAAAGCAAAATCATGGAACTTTAAATTTCACGTCTATCTTCTCACATTGCTAATGTACAAAAATAACGATCGAGGTAATAAATGCGCATTTCTTCGAAGTATACAAGCGAGTGGATTTAGCGCCTTTGGGAATTACGATCGTCATTCTCAGCGAAGCCCTAAGACAGGTTACACCAAACAATTTAATGGAATACAAAAATATGAAAAAAACTCGATTTCAAAACGATTATTGATTCAGCTGTCTCAATCCTGAAAAGAAACACATTTCGAGATGAAAACGGATAAATGGAATACAATCTTCATTGTCAGTTTGCAGTGTGAGAGATGAGATTGTATCGGCTTAGTTTAGATTTTATTTTCCCCTTACAGGGATCTTACTGTGTTGGCAAGTGCAAAAAGTGATGAGTGCATGGTTAATACAAAATGTGTATTGGAATGATCTGATATGTCCACAAGGTAATGTGTGTACATTTCACGTTAATTGGATGTTTTTTGGCTAAGATATGGGCTGAGATTACTTTGTACACGGTATAAAATTATCCCGTATAGACAATTTCATATCTGAACACTTCAATCGTAAATATCTTTTGAACGCAATGGAAATTTGAAAAAACCGAAACCTGTCCCGTGCTTTTATTGTTCATATGAATATGATAAGTTATGAAAGAACGACTAGAGTTCCAAGTAAGTTTTGAGGATTTGGACAATGTTACCAAGTCCCTTTAAATTTGGCAGGGGGAATAATCCACCGACCCAGAAAATGCGAAGCTTTAGATTGCGCGACCGAATCGCCCGGAAAGAAGAATTATGTTGTAATGAGTTATACGATGTGCGACGTAATCTCTTATAATATAAAATAACAAGATAAATAAAAGAGAAAACACGAATGTGTGTGGTACATAGAAGGAACGATAAGAGATGAGTAGATAGTAGAGAAAGAAAATAATTAGAAGGAGAAGGAAATAAACGCGATTAAAGGGACTTGGTAAAATTGTCCAAATCCTCAAAATCCAATTGGAATTCTAGCTGTTCCCTCATACCTTGTTGTATTCGTATTAACAATAAAAGCATGGAACAGGTTCCGTTTTTTTTCTTCAAATTTTCCTTTCGTGAAAACTACATTTACGATCGAAGTGTTCAGATGTTAAATTATCCACTGGACCGCGAAAACCCTGTACAAAGTGAGTGCAATGAGTTAGTGAATATAATTTTTCTTTTGTGATCATTGCTCGGCCATATAACGTCCATTTAACTTGAAATGTTCACACAATACCCAGTAGACATATCAGATAACAACAATATGCATTGTATCAACCACTCATCACTTTTTGCACATGTCAACAAAGTTACTAGATCCCTTTAAATTTGACAGGGAGAATAATCCACCGACCCAGAAAATGCAACGAGCGAAGCTTTCGTTTGCCCGAGCGAATCGCCCGGAAAGAAACATTCTGTTGTAATGAGTTTTACGATGTGCGACGTTATCTATCATAAGGGATAAAGATAAATAAAAAGAGGAAAAATAAATGTTTGCGGTATATAGAAGGAACGATGAGAGATGAGTAGATATTAGAGAAAGAAAATAATTCGAAGGAGAAGGAAATAAACACGTTCAAGGGGCAACATAATTATGGACGATTTAGAGAAGAGCGAATACAAAAGATGGGGCAGCAGAGAGATAGTGCGAGGGAAGAGAGAGATTGAGATGTTTGGAAATGAGAGTATACTGTATAAGACGAGGTAATGATAGAAAGATATGAAGAGCTTAATTCCAAAAAGGCGTCCAATCAATTTTTCATCAAACTTGGGATGACAGTAATTCAGTTCAAATTACGCAATCGATTCCATATTCTAGGCATGTGTGCAAGTACGGACAAATGCATACGATTTAATCCTAAATAAAGTGGATGTAAGGCCTTTTAGACTTAAGCTCTTCAAATATAGAGGGAGGGGGCAGATAGTTATAAAGGGTAGGGGAGAAATAGGTCATATTTAATATACAGACGGAAGAAGCGACATAACGTAGGCATGGTAGGAGAGTATCTAGGACGAGTGAAAGAGGGTAACATACATTTATATACGGGGATATTTATTTATTTACCTATTTATTTAGTTAGGTATTTATTCATTTGGTTATCCATTTAGTTATTGCTATATCAGTTTAGTTGTGTATTTATTTATGTTTGCATTGGGGCATTATACAGTCATTTTGTCTATTTATGTATTTACTTATTCCCTGCGAAGCCTATTTTTCTTTGCTCATTTTCAATTACTTATTTACTCCTATTTATTTAGTCGAGCACTTTAACCATGGTGATTTGCACTATTAATACTATTGTTATTTATGTATATATGTGTTTATGTTTGTATTGTTTATTTATTAATGTATTAACATTTTATTTCTGACCACACGGACATTAAAACTAAAGGGGTTTCAGGGACGAACATCGCACTAGGCTTTTCTATAGCTCAGTCGGTAGAGCGCCGATCTATCAATCCGGAGGTCTCGGGTTTGAATCCCGGAGGAATCCCATTTTCTTTGCTCTTTTTCATTCAACATTTTATTTCAACAGGGTGGCCCGTTCAGAAAAGGTCTTCCAAGGGACAAAGGAAGGAAAGAGGGAGGGGGAGAAAGAGGTATACATTAATATACACACATGCGCAGAGGGATAGGGTATTACAATATATAGAACGTATGAAAATAATGGGGAGGGAGGCGAAAAAGCATCATAGCAGACTGATGTATATAGATAAGCTTAGAGTAAGGTAATTAAATAGCCAGGTTATAGTTAGTTAAAGGTATATTATATACTAGTAACTTTGTTGACATGTGCAAAAGTGATAAATGGTTGATAAAATGTGTATTATTGTGACCTGACAAGCAGAATCGGGTAATAATATATGAGGAGAGAGGTGGAGAGAGCGGGAAGAGAGAAAGAATTACGTAAGGGTTAAACAACAAAAAAGGGGGAAGGAGAGGGGGAGGGGAGAGGAAGGGGGAGATGGTAATGAGTGAGGGAAAGACGGATGGCCCGAGATAGATAGTGGAATGAAGAAAGATGTCTTCGCAACGTCTTGATACTAATCGTGCCATTCACGAACTCGCTCATGATCATCATGTCGGACTGCGTCCCGTCTATGGACATTGGACAACGATATCGACAGAATACGGCGCCAGGTACGGAGTAGGTCATCAATTATATGTCTGGTTACGCGTGTGTGTATGTGTGGGGGTGAACGCGGCCCTGACGTTATGAGCAAAAACGTTCGGTGAGGTTGTACTAGGTAGCGGCCGGGGGGGGGGGGGGGGGGGGGGGGGCGACCGAACATGGGTGTTAGCACTCAAAAAACAGAAGTGCTGTTTTTAGCACTTGGAGGGCTACATTCAGCGCCTTTTCGGTGCTCGCATAGGGACAGCACAGCCTGTGCTGGTTCGGCACTAATACAAGTGCTAGTTAAGCACCACTTGAGGTGTTACCGGATTTGCACGTTTGGTGCTAAGAAATCCACATTGTGTGTGATGAATAAAACCTATAGTGCTAAAAATTAATACGGGGTGAGTAGTATATCCCCTAATGTAGTATGAATAAATGTTGTGAAATTTTTTGCTATAATCTCGGAAACAGTTTTTAATTTAGTCTAAATACATTACTGATGAGAAAAAGTGATGTTTCCATTTTTTATTTTTGGTCCCAGGGTGCATTTTGGCGATTTTAAAGATAATTAGCTAGTTTGCATATTTGTGAAATAAGGTCAGGGGTCATTTTCTATCTAGGGATAGTACAATATTGATAAAAACTAGTATTCTAGGGTATTTTGAGGCAAGGATTCCATTTCCGGTGCTCGTTTGTAAGTGCTGTATGGGAAACACTCTGAAATCCAAGATGGCTTCCCCTAATTTGCATATTTATGAATATTATTGATTTTCAGTGGCTACAGCCCCTAATAAGCAATAATTCCGGATTATTATTTGTCAGTTATTTTCTAAGCATGTATTTATGATATCAAAGATGAGTTGCCATCGTGGCAACCTCTAGCAATGCATATTATTTGCATAATTATGTATTTTACCTAATTTGCATATTCCCCCAAATCGAGTATATTGGGAACCCGGCAAGTAAAAAAGACAAGTAATACCACTTTTCCAAGGTTTTAGGGGGCAACGAATCCATTCATGATACTTATTTACCTGTATCACCATGGCATCCATCTCAAATCCAAGATGACTGCTCCCTAAATTACACATGTTATGATACACGACTATATTATTTTGGTTATATTAGATTGATATTATAATGTTTTGACTTGTAATTATTGGAATGAGCAACTACAATATCACAATATCACAATATCACAATGTAGTTGTTTGCTTACAGTAAGCAAATCATACTTTTATACATTAAATGGCATTAAAGTAGCAAATAGCATTATTTACTTTAAAATGACAAATGCGGCCATCTTGGATTGATGTGGGTTGCCGAGTGTTTCCCATACAGCACTTACAAACGAGCACCGGAAATGGAATCCTTGCCTCAAAATACCCTAGAATACTAGTTTTTATCAATATTGTACTATTCCTAGATAGAAAATGACCCCTGACCTTATTTCACAAATATGCAAATTAGCTAATTATCTTTAAAATCGCCAAAATGCACCCTGGGACCAAAAATAAAAAATGGAAACATCACTTTTTCTCATCAGTAATGTATTTATACCAAATTAAAAACTGTTTCCAAGATTATAGCAAAAAAAATTGCTACTTTACATAACCTGATAGACTAGAGGGGTGGCTTCTGTTAACTCGGAACGTAATTTAGCTCATATGCATTTCGTGGTAAAAGAAGCAGGATAAAGATGTCCGATAGTAGGATTCGAACCGGGGATCCCACGCGTCCAAGTCAGACGCGATATTGACTGAGCTAACTCACATCCCGGGTAGTCGAACGTACTCTAAGGATAGTATCATATACAGTCTCTATTGTTGCGAATTTAGCACGTTGTGGTGCTGTTCTCACATCACCAGTTTTCAGCACCGATCTTTTAGCACCTCGCAGACTTTTATTCACTACCTACACTTGTGGTGCTAAATTTGCTCCTCCAGGTGCACGATCGTTTTTTAGCACCTTCATTTTTAGAGTATGGGGAAACTGCGTCGTATGCCCAATTGTTCTTGGCACCGTTGCAGAAAGAGATGCAATCTATGGTAAGTTACAATTAATCAGAAAAGTCAGAAAATTTGCGCGTTTCTACCAATCAAATTTGCGCATTTAGAACACGTGATCATACTTACAATAATGAACTGTAACTTATAATCGATTGTATCTTTTTCTGCAACGAGGCCCTCATCTGGTCTGTTCTGGTATAGTTGTCACTAAGAGGCCAGTATTCGTCTCTCGGATAGTGACGATAAAGGCTTGGTCCAAGAAGTATAATAATATTATCATTACATTGATTGAGCTCGTATGACAAAACCGAATAACCAAGACCTTTTCTAGATTGGGAGATATGCGTCAAAGCACGTGAAGCGTGTATAAAGCTTATTATGGAGAGGATTCCTATCTACCCTTAACCTTGGCCAGACGTACATCACTCTGAGTGTGATAAGGACGATAAGGATCTATCGTTCATAACACATGCATGCTTCTCACCACCACGCATTCATAATATCCATTGTAATTGTATTTTTTTATCACGACGACGTGTTAAGCCCGGCGCAGACAGAGCCGACTCGACCCGATCCGACTGGTTTTCAGCCTGAATAAATCAGTATTCGTTGCCTCAGGACTCCGGTTTTGCCAGTCAGGAGCCAGTCGGAGGTCATTCGAGGCCGATTCGACATGTTGCATCGGCTCCGACTGAGCGAAACTGACTCTAGCCTGTCTGAAAATCAGTCGGATCGGGTCGAGTCGGATCTGTCTGCGCCGGGCTTTAACCTGATTGTTAAAATAAGGACAGTAATATGAAGAGCTTAGTTCCAAAAGGCGCTAAATCAACTTTCCATAAAAATTGAGTTAACGATGTAATAAGCTACGTAGCTATCTAGAAATCCGAATTTTAGGACAAATTACATCATCAAAAATCAAAATCAAGAACTTTCCATTTTCATATTCCCATAGGCATGTGTACAAAGTTGGCCAAAGAAACCTGCTTTTCTCCAAAGTTGAAAAAGTTGATTTAGCACCTTTTGGGAATTAAGTTCTTCATTATGACGCCGATGCGCCGGATTATTTCGGGATCGCTTGAATTTCTGCATCCATGTGTATGCGATATGTCTATATCATTCTATACCCATACATATTATACTCAAGGGATCGTATCGAGAATTATCGGGCAATAATTATGCGCGAATTTGAACCTTACACTCTCTCATAAATACTTAATTGTATAGATCTGTATGTAGTCAGATAGTTATGAGATATGTTGAAAAAAATATTCGCCCCTAAATCATATGAATACTGCATCCAAAAGTTTAACAACATGTTGAACTCAGTACTGTCCACCTAACTTTAAAAAGAGATGTCTTGTATTGTTATGCTATTCGTTGTGTTTGTTTGTATGCGTTGGTGTGTGTGTGTTTGTGTGTGTGTGTTTGTTTGTGTGTGTGTTTGTTTGTTTGTTTGTTTGTTTGTGTGTTTGTTTGTTTGTTTGTTTTGTTTTGGTGGTTGGTTTGTTTATATGTATTTATGTTTCGAAATCAACATACAATCATAATCATAAATGATAACAAATATAAATATGCGAAGTTTATATAGTATAAAAATAGATATTTCAAACTGAAATTTAATTTTAATCTGATTCCGTCTTTATTCACAATCATATCTCACGTATTGGAATCACCAAAAGTTGATGAACCCATAATTTGTGAACTATAAACATTGAATGATTTGTGTGAAACTAAGTCATTTGTATCGGAAAAGATATCGCTAGTGATATTCGTTTGTCTCGCAATGTGGTCAACAAGGAATCTTAAGAGATCACGACGTTTCGTGCGCCGCTGCAACACTTCGTCAGGTGTGATACAAATGTAATGCAAGTAAGGGAATATATACCCCACGGGTAGCGCAGCGCGCTACGCCGTATGAGCGAGAACGCTCCTAATTGGTCAATAACAGACAAGGCCTATTGAGCGGGCACGTGTCCGTAGTGCCTTGAGCCTAAACGGTTACCCACGCCGTTTTGTACACAACACCAAGAATAGAACGTCAGACCCAAAGGATCAGAAGGTATACAAGACTTTCACAGTCTTGCCGTACATAGATGGTGTCTCCCAACAACTCAGGCGCCGCCTAGAGAGCCATGGGATCCGAACGGTCTTCAGATCAGATACCACACTACGCCAGCAACTAACACGCCCCAAGGATCCAATTCCTCAACACAGACGGGACGGCATCGTGTACAACATCCCTTGCAAAGGATGCGATAAGTCCTACATAGGTGAGACTGCCCGACCGATATCCGAAAGAATCTCTGAGCATAAGAGGGACGTCAGGCTCCGCCATACTGACAGCTCAGCCGTAGCCGAACATGCTTGGGACAACCAGCATCAACCAGACTGGGACGGGGTTCAATGCCTTTCCCAAGAACGGCATTGGTACACACGAAGGGTAAAGGAAGCTATCAATATCCGCCTGAATCCCAACAATTTCAATAGAGACAACGGGATCGACTTCCCCGAGTTTTGGATGCGTACGATACGCCGCCATGAATATGCCCGAACAGCCCGCACCGACACGCCATTGATTCCGCCTAATAGGCCAGCCGAGACAGCGGCCCATGAATCTGCCCGAACATCCGGCACCGACACGCCATTGATTCCGCCAATAGGCCAACCCGAGCTAGCGGCCCGCTGATTGGTTGAACACGCCATTGTTCCCGCCGAGCAGGCGAGCCAGCCAACCGGTCCGCTGATTGGTCGAGCGCCCGTGCGCACCGACCAATAGGCCTTGTCTGTTATTGACCAATTAGGAGCGTTCTCGCTCATACGGCGTAGCGCGCTGCGCTACCCGTGGGGTATATATTCCCTTACTTGCATTACATTTGTATCACACCTGACGAAGTGTTGCAGCGGCGCACGAAACGTCGTGATCTCTTAAGATTCCTTGTTGACCACATTGCGAGACAAACGAATATCACTAGCGATATCTTTTCCGATACCATATCCGCAATGAATAACATATTCACTATTAAGTCATTTGTACTGGGTTTTTTTTTCTTCAGGGACTAAGCACAGGATAATGTTGATATGGATATGAAAAACTCCTTTTGTATCATCATAGGCTCATACGTAGACGTACCAAATCATATTATAACTAAAATGTAATGTCATTAACTCCTCTTGAAGCCTTTTAGTTCCACATCAACATAATCTAAGTTCAAGATATATGATTATGTTTTAGCTGCACGTGGCAAATAATTTCTTTCAGGGAAATTATCCGTTTCTGAATCGATAGAATGCATTTATGGCTGTCATGAAAATCGAATTGTCGCATTCGAAAGGAAGGCTGTGTATTGTAATACTTCTCAGAGTGATTTCCGTCTCCTGAGTCCTTCCCCCATCTCATACGTCGATTATTAGTTTTCGGAAACAATTTAGGAAATTGCCTGGGATCAACTCCGCGAGTATCGCAATTAAGTTCCGCTAGAATATTCGACGGGCAGTTCGACGCGGTTGGTCTAGCGCGTCGCTTGGCGCATTTTATAAAACGGCTCTGGTAAATTCAGTAACGTGATTGGTTAAATCCAGTCACGTGACTATTCATTAAATTTCAACAAACAAACAAGAAAAAGCGTAACACACATGTGTTGTCACTTTTTGTTGCGCGATATTGCACGGCTGTGACGTCACAATGCTTGTTTACATAGTTCTACGAAGTCAAACTTGCGAAAGTGATTTTTTAAAAAGATGGAAAATGCTTCGTTCTGTAAATAATCTGTTCTGTAGTAAATAAATCTTAGCGGATTCGTAAATTTTATGGTATGTGGTTTGATATTGGGAAGTTTTGTAATGGAAATGCATACAATTCTTTGATAATTTTCACTTTTAACGGGAAAATGTTCGGATTTTCGGTGACTGCATTTGATCTGCTGAGCTGCAAAGTCAAATTCAGTGAAGCGAGTGCAATCTAGTGATGATTAATTTGGTAAATTCCTAATAAATTCACACTCTAGAGAGTAGATAGACTGGGTTACTAATTGTGGCGAGTCTGTTTTCAATAATCTAGCAAAATAAAACAATCCGTGGTTGAGCCTGTTTTATAAACAAATAATACTACGGTCTTGTTATCGTGCGTCATGCAAATGCATTGACTCTCGGCTATGTTAGCTGTGCGCATGCGCACTCGGCTTCGCCTCGTGCACAACGCACAGCTAACATAGCCTCGAGTGCAATGCATTTGCACAACACACTCTAGACCGTGTATTATTTGTATAACACCCGACAGATACCCGACGTCGTGTACCGTTCGACTGGCGTAGTCGCGGTAGGATACGTGTTGCACTGTACCGACGGATCACCACGATTTCAAATGTAGTACCAATGTCCCACACAACAGTGGCGCGTAAGTACGGGAGGCACGGGGTGGGGAGGGTGGGCACGTGCCCTCTCCAATAATTTGCCCACCAAAAATGAAAAAAAAATCATATGTGTCAGTGGAATAGCGTGGCCAGTCTGACTTTTGTTTGTGTGTAGGGAGTGGGGGGGGGGGGGGGGGGGGGGGAGGGGGGTGTCACGCAAATAATGGGGATTGCACCTTACGTATTTTCTATAATTATTTCTTCACAGATCATCCCCTTATGCATAGTCTTCTGCACATATCGTAATACGCGGTTCCGCACGCGGTTAAATTAAACTTTGTCAACGATCGTTTTATTTTGGAACCAATAAATGCTCAACTAGTCAATTTTAAAGCAGTTGTTTGTCCTAATATTTACATCATCATGTAAGTTATGATAAATTATTTCACGTGGTACGGGAAGAAACCTATTTTTCATTTTTTTTAGTGTGGGGCGTTTCCCATTACTGTTATTTGGCTTTAACTATGTTCGTACACAACCTTCGTATAACTTTGACATTTACGGCAACACGTGTTGCATGAAAGCGTCTTTGCTAGTTATACTTCCAACCTTGTCCTTTGTGATCGGAACATACGCCATCCGTATTTCCGTAGATCAGTCACAGTCACGTGACAGTTAACGCGGACTTAGCTAAAGAGCCTTTCATGAAACAGGTCCCATGATAGTATGTCCGCTTTTTGAAGAGTTAACTCCTTAAGGTTTAATGTTTTGGACTTTTTGGAGGTGGCACTTAGTTCAACACGATACAAATGAGTAAGAAATAAGCGTAGCGAGTTGGCTAGGCCAACAAAAGTACTTGTATCGTATTCAAACTCTAAAATACGTTAATACATTGTGATGGCATAATTTATTGTTGAATTAAGTCAAATATAATCTTAACATTGGAACAAAAATGTACTAAAGCAAATTAATTGCTTAAATTCTTTAACAAATAAACTCAGTTCGAGTAATTTCAAGTGTGGGTGCAATAGGGGTCAGGAGAGTACAGAACACGAAATGTGAGTTCAGGCCGAATCAAATCTGACTGAATTATGTTTGATAATTAATAAGCAACGGAGACGTATATATCATGTCATTGAGCCATTGTCGACAAGGGGTTACGATATGCATAGTTTTTCATGCAGAACGTAGTATATCCACTGTAATCAATTTGAGATATTTGCTGGTTAAAGGTTGGTTCGGGTTCATAAATCAGATGCGCGGTGCCATCTCGCAAACGCCTTGCAACACACGGTGCGTAATACACACTTGCTCTGTGCTATGCAGTGCGCACTAGCCTAGTTCAAAATGGCGACCCGTGTTGTAACACCTCCACGCTTGATTATCTCTAAAGCTGCTGAAATATGAAGAACAAAATCCAGCGCATATTTAAAACTTGTAATGATAACAAGAACAAATCTACAATGATTATTTAAGCTAAGTCATTTCAAAGGCTATATTTTGCTTTATACATGTACAATGCTATTCTTTCCTTTAAAGGGACTTAGTAACATTGTCCAAATCCTCAAAATAAAATTTTAATTCTAGCGGTTCCCTCATACCTTGTTGTATTCGTATTAACAATAAAATCATGGGACAGGTTTCGGTTTTTCAAATTTCCCTTTCGTTACAAAGATATGTACGATCAAAGTATTTAGATAAGAAAAACTCCGGGCGAGTTTTTCATCCCTGTACAAAGTGAATGCAGTGAGTTAGTGAATATCACCCAATATCACTTTGCATTTTCGCTCATTACTTGGCCATGACATGTCCATTTGACTTGAAATTTTCACACAATACCCTGTGGACATATGAGATAACAGCACTATACATTGCATCAACCATTCATCACTTTTTGCACATGCCAACAAAGTTACTAGATCCCTTTAATATTGTCAACCCGGTGTTTATCGTGTTTATTGTGATATGCAACAAAACTCTTTATGACATTCTTATCATTCATGATATTATTATTATTCATGATATTCTAATTATTTATTAATTGAATGCTCAATCGTATTCCTTTTCCCTCCCTCAAGTTTGCACTGACGTAATATGTGTTTCCATTATTAGTCCCCCGATGCTTATAAAGTATCTTTTATCATAGCACGATTCGGTATGACGCAAAATGACACTCAATAGAAAAACAACAACAACAACAAACAAACAGATAGGAGTTGAGAAGAACACATCAACAGATTGCACTGGGTCTTAGATAATCCCAATGTCATTGTTTTAAATCGTGTTGACTAAAAAGGTATTTAATGGATTGCACAGCAGATGATAGATTGATGAACTTGTGCACAACATCTTATGTTGGCACTTAACGATTAATTAATTCTCGTGCCAATTTGGCACATAAGGCGGTGCCTATCTCCGACTCATTAGCCCTAGGCCACACGTCTACTTTTACAAAGTGAAAGTTACAGAAGGGGGCTCGTGTGTTTAACTTTCCCTTCGCAATTCTGCAAATGCCGAGCGCCTGGCTAGAAGGCAGAAGGTACCATTTTTAAAGTCTTTGGCATGACCAGGTCTGGGTTTGACCCCGGGACCTCCCTTGCATGAGGCGGACACTCTAACCGTTAAGCCACCATGCTCAGTGTATGTATCGTTTGGGGGTTAACAAATCTTCTTTTTAAAAATATATCGACTAGTAATAACATTATTATAATTACGAAATCACGTTTTAAAAAACACATTCACAACAATGTACACGTTTCAACAATATCCTGCTTCAATTTGAATGGAATCATTGGATTACTTATTTGGTTATCCGACAATAAAAAGTGAAAAGAGATTTGTAATGGCAGGAAGTCGTGTGATAATACGGAACGATGATCACCCCTTACTGGTGATCACCTCTCACGAAGCACGTCATCGAAACGTTGATGCACTGTTAAAAAAAAGCTGTGTAAAAATGGTTGTTGAATCTGTTTATACAACCTTAGGTGTAGCATGATTAGTTGTAGAAAGAAGGGTTGTGTAAAGCGGCCACTGTTCAAGCGTTGTTTTAAACATGTTAAATCACGTGATAGTTTCGACCGCGAAATCATCGCGACAAAACCCTTTTTGTCCCGCTGCAAACCAAGCGAACTGATTTAGCGACGAGGTAGCGTGTTAGTCTTATAACCCAAAGGTCCCCGGTTCGATTCCGACTTTGCCGTTTTATAGTACAATCATTTTTGTATTTGCTATTTCAACAACAGGGTTGTTTAAAATTTATTCTAAACAACGGTTATAGAAAAAATAAAACAACAGTTGTGTAAACTTTAAACAACTGGGGTTGTTGAATGTTTTCAAAAA
This sequence comes from Echinarachnius parma, assembly GCA_037951105.1. Classification (NCBI taxonomy): domain Eukaryota; kingdom Metazoa; phylum Echinodermata; class Echinoidea; order Clypeasteroida; family Echinarachniidae; genus Echinarachnius; species Echinarachnius parma. Next base: position 64,431 of record JBAMJV010002691.1, read on the forward strand.
GAGTTGGATGGTTCATATGTTAAACAGCGGTTGTAGAAAATTTTCAACAAGTTGTTGAATTTGTTTACACAGCGATTTAACAGTGTGATATAAATACAAATATAATGATACAACTCCATTTACTGGGGCTTATTTTACTTTAATTTATAGCGAGATAATTATGTATTATTTATGTTCCCTTCCGCTTGATTAAGATTGTGTGCTTGCTTCTATTCCCATCCTTAAGATGCTTATCTATGAATTAATTTTCACAATAATTGCGATTGTATTACGTGTCATTTCACGACCAATTCCTCTCACATTAACACGTTGACGAAATACACTTAATAGAATAAACAATTGCATTGACACTGTAAGTTAATATTATATATATATATATATATATTGTTGTTTTCTTTCTCACACCGTCTCTAGAACCTAATCACTTTGTTTGCTTCTATTTGCATCTTTGAGATCTATGAATTAATTATAACAATAATTGCGACTGTGTTACGTTAAATTTCACACCCCGTACTTCAACTTTGTTTTCAACTTTGAAAAGGCATTACATTAAAACGATGACGCAATGCATGGAGAATGACACCATTTCTGACTGAGAACTACTTCACTGTAATTTAAGATATATTTATATTATTGTTTTCTTTAACATCCTGCTCTCGACCTTCGTGACGTTGCTTGTTTCTATTTTGCGCCATTCAGATGTATAATTATCTTCGTATGCATTACTTTTGCGATTGTGTTCTATTTACGTTTTATTTAACACCCAATACCCTTTAGTATTCAAATCTAAGCACTTCATTAAAACGTTGACGCTATAAATAAAGAATAACACCATTTCTGACTGAGAGCTACTTCACTATAATGTAATTACTGTTCTCGTTAGCCTCCTCTTGACCTTAATGACTTTTATTGATCTATTTGCATATTTTAGATGGATATCTCTATATGCATTATAATTGCAGTTGTGATACGTCTCAATTTAACCTTGATTTAACACACGATACTTTAGTATTCAACTCTGACAAAGTGTTGACGCAAGAATTGAGAATAACACCATTTCTGACTAAGAACTACTTCACTGTAATTTAAAGGGGAAGTACAGTTTTGGTAAGGCTGAGCTTTAGTAACTAAAATCTGCACACTAGCATTACAATTTACAAACTAATAACTCCACCATGCTCGAAAAGTAACGAAAAGTACAAACGACTACCGTAAAAAGCCTGTTATCATTCAAAAAAGGCCATTAAAACACAAGAGGACGCTCTCTAAAAAGGGATTGGTTTCAACCATTTTTTATACAAAATTATGCATGTGATGTTTTATTGAAATAATGATTAAATAGAGAGATCATCAACAATTATTTTTTTTTAAACGCTTTTGAAAATTTTTGAAAAAGTGTAAGCATTTTTTTATTTTTTGAAAAAATTATCTAATTATTAGGGCCCCAAATAATTATAAGATCAGATATATTTATTGATATTTCAGCCGTTTCTGGAACGATTATGACCAAATAAAGTTTATTCTGCCATTAAAATGGCATGTTCTCTCGAATTCGACACTCAGTTTTTCATTACCTCACAAACAAATTGTGATGTGCAGCGCCCTCTCTACCAAAACTGAACTACCCCTTTAAAGCGTTGACGCAAGTATTGAGAATAACACCATTTCTGACCAAGATCTACTTCACTGTAATGTAATATATATATATATATATGTTACTGTTCTATTTATCCTCCTCTTGAATCTTATGTGTTACGTTTGATTTAACATCCAATACCAGAATACTAATATTAGAACCCTGACGAAGCACCATTCCATTGACTAAGACCTACTTATCAATGTTCCCATTTTCCTCTTCTTCTTGGCCTCGACGACTTTGCTTGCTTTTATTTGCATCTTTCAGATGCATTTCTCTGTATGAATGATCCTAATTACGATTACGTTACGCAAACAAAAACACGATTTTTTTTTTTTTTTTTTTTTTAACTATAGGAAATAGGACTTCGACACTTAAATTACAAAATAGAGATCCTCTTGACCTTATTCGCTTACTTCAATTGTGTTATTCTCCCGATGTATATCTCTGGATTCATTATAATAATTCCTATTCTGTTACGCGATGCTGTATAAATAATTCATACGCATAAATGGTTTAATACGCAAAGTTAAGTTCCGTAGAAAACAGACTGTTGAGAGGGTTCTGAAATCTCTACTATTTTGGAGGTTTTCTTTCAATTTTCATGCCAATGGACAGACAGGTCAACAAATAAAGGCACAGATACATCGGTTTATTGGCATGCAACTCCTTGATTGCCGATAATATCCCCGCTTACTCCCCGAACTCACGGCGGGCTACGTTTGGCTACTCGCGAATTACTGCTTCGTTCTCAGTTCTTAGTGTACATAAGCCAGTTCGTAAGACCATGTAGCTTGGGTGACGTCACAGGTCAAAGTCCCATACTCCATCAACGTACATCTATTGTGTATGGTATCATGTCATATTACCGGATAATTTTAGTTTGACAGCATAAAACAAACATTAGATGCATAACATCAAAGTGGAAATTATACGAGCAGCTGCATAAACTCATAAAGAACACATTTGATGTAAAATTTCTTCAAGAATTTACCGATTTTTCTCCAAATCAACTTTCTTGTAATCAACTGTCTTGCTAATGATCCAGGTGGATCATTCACACGCAATAATGCTACAAGGCTGGAGATAACCATACCGCCCATTCGTACACTATACCGTTCAATAATTGAACGCAATGTTTTAGGACGCCATTGGCAAGGAAAACAGACGGGATATATAATAATTTTTTCTACATGTTGCGGTCTTCAAAAAACAGAGTCGGTAATCATTATCAATTTATATAAATTGTGGATCACATAAACGAAATTTTGTTTGCATTTGCTAATAAATGGAGAGAGAAATCAGCTGGCAAAAACTGTTTTTGCGTTGGATAGTGCAGCAAGCGGAATACGATAATCTCCGCACAATGCTATGTACACCTACGTGTGTACATACCCAGTGCGTGCTAGCCAGGCCAAGCAAGGCTCGGTGAAATTATTGATCAATAAATATCATCATTACACATGAATAACACATTCTATCAAACCGATTCTTGTTCTATGAAATAGTACATATTATGCTATTAACCTTTGATGTGGTGAATACAAAAACGATGGGCTGATTTTGATCCTGATCCAGATTTTAAAAACGTAAACAAATAATTCGCATTCAATTGCACGTGTGGCTCCTTTGATTCTCACGATCGATGGAATATCCGAATACCCGGAAGTAAATACGCGCATGCGCAGATTATAACTACGAACTGGCTTATTCGTACCCCCGCTAGCTTAGTTCCTTGCTAAGTGTATTTTATTGAGCAACACAAAGTTGTCCTAGTCCCGAACTATAGGGTCAGCTGGGTAAGCCTTATATACCCTCAGGTTTACCTTAGTTTAATAGCAACTAAAATATTTTGTGTATAATTCTTATTCACGTCATCCAAAATAGGCTTAGCAAGGAACTAACGGCAAATTGTAATAATGTCTTCAGATCTTCGTTAGATAAGACGATAAGACATGATGTATCGACTCGGAACATACATACAATTAGCTGTAGAGTGTTTTACAGAGATTTGAAATCATACTTAACCGTACTTAGTGGCGTAGCGACGGGAGGCATGGGGGCATAATTTGAAGGAAAAACAAAAAGTAAGGGGACATTTAAAAAAAATAAAATACAAAGAAATACATAAGGTGTGCCCTCCAACATGATGCTTACTTAGTCACAGCCCTTTACACAAGCCTGATCTTACGAGCTCTGTGGTACGGCCTTTGCTCAGAGTACAAAAGGAACGCAATGCGCTCTAAATCCATACTACGGGACAGATGTTCTATGAGTCAATCACGCATATTGTTTGAACGCACTTTGAGCGACGTTAATTCGTGCGATAATACATGTAATACGCTCATCGCAATGATTCCGAGCAATCGTCAAAATGCCAAATCAGAAGGACATGCAAGGTTCAAAGGTTGTTCGGATTCGTAAATCAGACGCACGGTGCCACCTTGCGAACGCCTTGCGCACGGCGCGTAATGCACACTGAATCAATGTTATGGAAGTGGGAGTTTTACTTCCCTGGTTATCCTGTGCGCACAAACTAGCCTAGTTCAAAACCGAGGCGAACCGGGGAGGGGGCGGAGAATTTCAACATTCATCTTAGTCACGTTACGCCCAACGCACACAGAGCCGAATCGATCTCGCTCAGTCGGAGCCGATTCAACATGTTGAATTAGCCTTGACTGACCTCCGACTGGATTATGACTGGCAAAACCGAAGTCCGGAGGCAACGCATACGAGCCGATCCGACTGAAAACAAGTCGGATCGGGTCGAGTCGGCTCTGTGTGCGTAGGGCTTTACGGCTAGAGTCGGTTTCGCACAGTCGGACCCGATTCAACATGTTGAATTAGCCTCGACTGACCTCCGACTTGCTCCTGACGGGCAAAGCCGGAGTTGTGCGGCAACGCATACTGAGCCGATACAGTCGGATCTGGTCGAGTTGGCTCCGTGTGCGTTGGGTTTTAGTTACACATCCACATCCATCCACTTCGAGGTGGGATTCACTGCCTCAAGTCTTCAAGACCACATGGCGTCAAACCCATTTACCTAAAACTGAAGAGCCCAATTCCAAAAGGCGCTTAATCCACCTTACAAACTTTGGAAAGCCCGTGTCCAATTGCCTAACTGTGAAAACAAGTCATAATCTATAGATTATGGCATGCCCCAGTAGTTTTGATAACATAAGTTTTGTATAATACAAATTTGGATTAATAGGCTAGCAACGTCGTATATCATGATATCGATAATTCATTATTCTATGAAAAGTAGATTTAGCACCTTCTGCACTTTAGTTCTCCAAAGCCGCAAGAGTTGTGCAATATAATGGGATACGAGCGTGCCATGTATACGGTATACCAAAACGCCGAACGTGCCATCTCAAACGGTGACAAACCGAGCTGGTGACGAAATCCAATCCGCTATGCGTGTTCGTGTTTATTTGTCTGCTTTCCCCTTAGAGCCATTGCATATACAAGCGCAATGTCGCGATCGTGTTTTCTTTCCTACGGATGCAATGCAAATATATATATATATATATATATACATAGAATTAAATGAAGAGAAATGAAAAACAGTTGCCATAGATTTCATTATGTATTTATATATATATAAATATATATAAAAAAAGTCAATAAAATAAACTCGAAAACACGCTAGAATTCCTTGGTTAAGTCTTTATTCAATTACTTTCGACCGGTTTCTTTCTCTTCAAAAAAGTAACTTTTTTGAAGAGAAAGAAACCGGTCGAAAGTAATTGAATAAAGACTTAACCAAGGAATTCTAGCGTGTTTTCGAGTTTATTTTATTGACTTTTTTTATATTTATTTCATCGACGAGGACTTTTTAAGTTAAATTTATTTATATAAATATATATATATACGAATATAGTTTTTATAACAGAATAAACATTACAGCACCCAAGTTCGAGAGATTAGTGGCGCGTAGCACCTCCCCCAAACTCCATCTACGTGATCAAAAAACCTAAAACACAGAAGCCAAACAAACGTGCACCATTACGAAATACAATCGGTTGCCTGTTCGCATCCTCACTGTACCCATACAGATGACTGCACCCCATCCAACCATCAGCACCGTTGATTATTGATAAACAGATAAGTCACCAACCGACCAAGGAATAAATGTGCCTTTAGACATCTTCTGAATAGGTACATCACCATGGTCGAGGGGTCTAATAGGGGACTATAGTCATCCGTAGAGCTAATTTAAAGATTCTGTGGGATCTATCATGGATTTGCATAGAAATATATTTGATGTCAGTTTCATTTTGAATTTAGTGCTGTCAGTGCGAAACTCGATGAACGTTCGTGTGTGGTAAAAAGGGAGGGTCAAATGTGTATAAATAATTAGACAGAACTTACCCCCATGTTTGGGGGGAATGTGACACACATACTATTTCTTATTTACTAGGTAGTTACTGTGAAATCATGAAATTATTCAAAATATTCTACAAATCCCCGAATTGCCCTTTAAGGGGTTACAATACCTTTCATTCCTAAATTGTTTTCTCGATATATTTTTAAACACATAAAAGGTGTTAAAGAACATCAAATGTGTCCTATTTAGTTTACCGATTGTGGTAGTGTACTCGAAATAACTTCGTTTCTAGGAAATAGGGAATAGTTTATAATGACTGCATTAACATCTTGTTTTTAACTATGATATGTGTTCTAGATATCGTACATATGGGGATAGTGTTCCTGAAAGAAGGCATGTTCTTTCCAGGAAATCTTTAATTATCTTGTTCTTGTGTTACCGGCCTTTCTATGTTTTCAATCGAAGGAGAGAAATATAATCATTAAGTACAAAGTAATGCAGAAAATATAAAAGAAACTTGTTTTATTTGCCATCATGTGGTGTAGGGCTCCTCTTCTGTTTTCTTATTTTGTGTGTAAATGTTTGTTTTCTTGATTGTATATTTATCTATCTATTGAATAGTGTTTTCTTTTCATTGGTTGGTTGGTGGGTGGGTGGGTGGGTTGGTTGGTTGGTTGGTTGATTGGCGGGTTGGTTGGTTGGCGGGTTGGTTGGTTGGCGGGTTGGTTGGTTGGCGGGTTGGTTGGTTGGCGGGTTGATTGGTTGACGGGTTGGTTGGTTGGTGTGTCGGTCGGTTGGTCGGCCGGTCGGTCGGCGGGTCGGTCGGTGGGTCGGTCGGTTGTTTGGTTGGCCCGTTGGTTGGTTGGTTGGTCGGTCGGTCGGTCGGTCGGTCTGTCGGTTGGTCAATCGATTGGTGGGTCGGTCGGTTGGTCGGTCGGTCGGTTGGTCGGTTGGTTGGTCGGTCAGTTGTTTATATATTCCCTTTGTTTGCTTTCTTGCCCGTCTGTATAGTGATCATTGTTTTTCAATTTAAGACCAATACATATTATTCATTTTTAAATGAGCCTGCGTTTTTTTTCAAAATGTACTTATAATAATGTTTATGCTTTCGATATCTTACCATTTTTCTATTGTTCATTTATCGCTGCCTCGTATTATTCGCTGCTGCAACAGAAATTTGAATTACATAAAAGCATAATTTCCGGACTATAGGAAAGATCAGGGTATCAAAGTGTTGATGATAGTTGCTAAATTTGAAACGGGAATTGAAAAACACGGGTATTACAAATCGATTATTTCAATCCCCAGAAGGCATTGCGTCGGCATTTTGTGAAGTAAGCAGGTGTATAATGACTGGAACAACATTGTACTTATTTTGCTTACAATTTTGTTTAATCCGTCGTCACCATCAAAACACATCATCTACGTTATACATTAATGGTTCTCACCCATTCAGGATACGTTAACGGTTAACAGAGCAGTTCTTCAGCATGCTCAGACGAGTGTGATTTAATTGTAATCGTGTGAATCATATTACACGCATTATAATGACTACAGGCGCAGTTTCATATTTGATTTCTTTGATGTCTTTGTTAGTATTTTTTCAGAGAGTGCAATAAGCATATCAGAAAGATTTTAGAGAATAATATAGAAGCAATCATCACTCGACTCTCAGTACCAAACATCACAATGTTCGATCCTACATTAACCCCGCAAGGCAGAAGTAATGTGTTTTTAATATACGCGGAGGTGGCGCCATGAAGCTTATGTCTAGGAAGATCCTTTTAGCGTGTTTAGTTCCACTCGTCCGAAAATGAAGTGAAAGTTATTGTCGTCGACTACTTCTTCTTCGTCGTCGTCGGCGTGATTATTTCTTCTTCTTCTTCTTCTTCTTCATTTGATTTTGTCTTCTTCCCTTTTATCATCTGATTTGCAACGTCGTCTGTGTTATTTAAATAGTAATTCCTCCCCGCTTTCGCTACTTGTATGTATTTTGATCATATTTTCTTTGTTACAAACCTTTATCAATATATTCTTATTGGTTGTTCCCTTTTCTCCTCTTTAATCTCATTGACTTGCTTCCATTCCTCCTCCTTTCCTTTTCCGGGCCTCTTCCCCTTAATTTTCCTCATCCTCATCCTCTTCCTCTTCCTCTTCCTCTTCCCCCTCCTCCACCTCACCCCCTTCATTCCATTACATCGTTCTTCAACAGAGACATGCTACTACTTCATCTTCGTAAACTCGTTCTCATTTGAACGCCTACATGCAAACCAGAAATTTAATAATAAACAGACTATAACAAGATGGTGTATAGCCAGGCACAACCAACAAAAGGGGGCGAAGAATGGTACAGGATTCCTATGAAGAGGACATAATTATTACGCACATGCATATACGAACGAAGCGAGGGTGCAGCCCACCCCACCCCCCCCCCCCCCCCAAGTTTTTTTAATTATTATTTAAGGCAATATTTGAGCGAAATGCATCTCGATTACAGACAAAGGGCATATCAAAGTTGAGCTAAACATGGTATATTTCGCAAGATGAATCATAATTTCATCCCAGTTTCATCGGCAAGAAGTTGCATTTTGGGGGCTCAAATTCAATTTTGGCAGATATTTAATTGGTAAGGATTCGGGCAAAGTACTTCAGACTTCCCCGTTAAAATGTACCCATACTTTAACCCACTTGTTAACCTCCCCCCCCCCCCCCCCCCCCCCCCCTCCCCCACCCATTCCTCCTTTATAAACGCCATTGGTACAAGAGGTCTCTGACATCCTCTTTTACTTTAGGAGTCGGCATTCAGTCTACCTACCACTCAAACCCAGACAAGAGAGACAATAACGACTTACATCATACACCAATTTCATACATTTTCACAAAATTTACCAGACGTAATGTAAAGGTTTCATTCATCATCGAACCATTGCGCTCTTTGTAGTTTTATTTGAAGTTGCCCCTCTTTTCTCAGTCTATCTTCCTTTCTTTGTGTTTCTTTATCTAACTATATAATATATATATCATATGTATATTTGTGTATATATTAAGAGCTTAGTTCCAAAATGCGCTAAATCCACTTTCCATAAGAAAAAACCAGCACGTATAAATATGTTTTAGAAATCCAAATAGGACAAATTACACAATAAAAATCACAATATGGAACGTTCCATTGTCATATTCTCATAGGCTTGTGCACAAAATTGGGCAAAGAAAGCTGTTTTTCTCGAAAGTTGAGAAGGTGGATTTAGCGCCTTTTGGAATTAAGCTTTTCATATGTATATCTATATCATTTATCTGGCTAGCTTTCGAACTATATATTTATCAGTCTATCTCCTATATCTATTTATTTATATATCCACCCATTTGTCTCTGCATGATCCACCTTTTGGCATCTATATAATTTGTATAATGTGTATATCTATCCATCAATCTATTATGATTACTGTTATCTATCAGTATACCTACTTAGCTATCTACCTATATTAAGTGTATCTATATATTTTCTTATCTATAATGTTTATCTATTTCTATTTGTATCCTGTATCAGAAGTATCACATTGTCTATATAGACGGTATTAATTTTGTTGAGTAGGCGAGAAGTGATGCATCGGATAAGGATGATATGGGTGTTGATGGAACTGCTATCGTTGGTAAGCCTAATGGTGACGCCCGTACTCTCCGATGAAAGAAAAGACTAGAGCCCCGTTTCACTTTCAGAAAGAGTTACAATATATTTAAATGCAAGTCAGATCATGTGACTGAATGAATACATCTGATTGGTTAAAGGGATCTAGTAACTTTGTTGACAAGTGCACTAAGTGATGAGTGATTAATAAAATGTGCATTGGTGTGATATGATATGTCCACAAAGTAATGTGTGAAGATTTCACGTTAATTGGATGTATTTCGGCTGAGATGTGAGCCAAAATGCAAAGTGATATTCACTTACCCATTGCACTTACTTTGAACATGGCTTATATAAATTATCCCGTAGACAATTTAATATCTGAACACTTCAATCGTAAACACCTTTTGAACGAAATGAAAAACCGAAACCTGTCCCGTGCTGTTATTGTTAATATAAATATGATAAGGTATGAATGAACCAATAGAGTTCCAAGTAAGTTTTCAGGATTAAGACAATGTTACTACCAATGTGCATATTTGTCTGACTTACAATCGATTGCACAGTGGGTCCAAGCTACTTGCACAATAAATCAGAACAAATCAGAACATGTGACTAAAAGCGCAAATCTGATTGGTTCAAATGCGCATATTTTTCTGACTTTACAATCGATTGCAACTCTTTCTGCAACGGGTCCAATGTCGTGCTATACTCGCACAATAAATCAGAAAAGTGGGGCACCATATAAGACAAATGTGTTTTTGTCGGCGTTGTTGCAACGTTTGTCCACTTGACTATCAGTCGTCAATAGTCGTAACAAATATTCGATAACGAATATCTTCATGTATACAAACATAAGACATGTTATATTATCCCCTTTTTATCTTGTCAAAGCTAAATTATACTTTTGGGGATACTTCTCGAACATGTCGAAAGAACACTAATAATTGTGGCTTCTAATTATGACCGAGAAGGCAAAAGATATGTATACGTGCATAATTGCATGTCTGTATGAATAGAGACACAATTAATAACCCCTCATCACTATCTCATCATGATTATGAAACTAAAATCTGGTCTCTAATAATTCAAATTAACATAATGAAACAACACAGTGATTACGGAAACCATGGTTACCGGTGAGGTTGATTACATGCAATTATTCCTCTATTATTTCATTATAAATAAATACAACAAGAAAAAAAAAAAACAGAACACATCGCGATGATGTTCTTGTATAAAGACCCAGTCCCATTGTTAATAGTGGAGATTTTTAGCCGAATATCAGCGATCTGGAATTAGTTTCGAATCGCTTTGGACGTTCTGATTCGGTCTAGTTCGTTCTTGTCATTTTGCGCATAGCGCAGAACTAAGGTGGCACTGGAGGGACATCGCGAATCGCAAATATTCTTGCGAAATTCACGAAAAAATATGCGACGTGTCGAGGTCGTGAACAAAGAAGTCACACTCGTTACTTGTTGAAATTTCGCGTGAAGTCCTTCCTCTGTTTTGTATTTCTTTGTTAATCTTACCGCATCGTTGTTACGGTCACTGCTGTTAATAGAAAACGTTGGTAATCGCAGAAAACTTATTCGTCTACTTCGTGTTACTTATAAGCAAATATCGCGAGATTATTATACTACATTCGCAAATATTGTAATGTCGATCGTTTCTTCGAGATTATTCTTTGTGGATCGCCACTTTGGGACCGAGGCTTAAGATGATGTGGATGGCTTTTCTTGGATTTTGCTTCAACAACATTCTGTGCCTAACATTGCTTGTTATTATGGCCTAAATGTTGGCATGTTTTGATTAGTTGAGCTGGGACGGTGTTACAGTTTCCACTTGTAAGTGTTCGAGGCATAATCCATGTAATCCCGTTATAGTTGCAGCCAACAGAATAACATAAGTACATGTCTGTCTGTAGGGTGATGTTGTTTGGGGAGAAGGGCTCACGCACACATACACACCTATACACCCGCACACACACTCACGCACGCACACATAGACACGCGCGCACACACACAGCACGCGCACACGCGCGCACCGCGCGCACGCACGCACACACACACACACACACCACACGCACACACACTCACACACACACATACACACACAAACACACACACACATGCACACCACACACACACACACACACGCACACACGCACACACACACACACACACACACAACACACACTCACACGCACACACAGTGACACATACATACAAATCCACCATAAAATGGAAATCTCGGCGAAGTTATATTTCCGTGAAGGTATAATCTTTTGGATTGGCGTGTTTCTGTCAAGGGCAGCTCGCTTGACGATCCAACGATTGACATAACGGTGTCACACTCCCTTCTCATACTCCCATCCAAAACCGCACCTTTCCTCATCGCGTCATCCGTCAACCCATTAGCATAGTCATGGTCAACCCACAGAGGGGGAGGTGAGGGGAAAGTGAAGGGAAATTGGGGGGGGGGGTATTCAGATCATAGGACAGCCAGTGCGAGTGGTGAGTGTTGTATTTTAATCAATGAAATGATCGATTGATCTATGTATTCATTTATTTTCGTTTGTTTGCATGTTTGCATGCATTCATATGTTTATATACATGTAATGTGTGTATGTACATATCTATCCTGTCTATTATTCCTATGTTTCTTTCTGTATTCATTAATTCGTGTAATTAGATTTGCCTAATAATTTATAATTTGGCCTACAAGGTAATTGGGCAAGATATCCGACAACGCCTTTCCCCACCCCTACCCCGTACGTAGCTACACCACTCCATCGATTGGTTGTGTGTTTATTCACGGAAAATACCTCAACGAAAAACCGACCAAATCAAATTATATGTTCATAATGGATGTAGTCTATCTATTTTTAGCATTGTTCATGTTTTCGTGTAATGTTTACTTAACATAGGCCGGTACTGGTATACAGGATATATTTATCTTGATAGTACTAACGCTTTGCCTATTGAATATTGTAATGTATAGTTTATGTATATAGTCTGGGACGAAATCATTATCATTCAGTCTCCGAATTTGGATACTCTTGACTACGGTCGAAAGTGTCTATAGACGCTTTAAAATCTCTTAAATCTTAAATATTAAATCTCTCCATACTTAGGGGTGACATGTGAACGATCAAAACCCATTTCATTCTTCTTTTACCATAAGCCAAACAACACGTTACAAGAGAAAGTGTGAAAGCTCCAAGTGATTTTGATTGAATTCTCAGACAAAGCTAATGGATCAGTTTAAAATAAGGTTTTTCAAGATAATTACAATAAATATAGAACATGAAGAGGAAACGAGTTAAATGAAATCTGCTCAGATTAAGTGATTGATATGAATATAATGACAATGTTTAATAACATTATGGTATGAGTACTAGCCAAGGACAAATATCATTCTCATGTGATAAACCACGGAATTCCGTGGTAGTCTTGTGTCATGTTTGTTGGTCAGTGGCTTTATCGAGATTGTTGTAGACGTGCTATGGTATTGCATCAATTGTGTATAAAAAGAAATCGTGTTTATGTTTGACTGTGCTCTTTTTATTGGAACCTTCGAATTGTTCATTTCAAAAGTTGTGCGTTTTCAAAATAATAATATTATCTTATTATATACAGAAATATTAAATATATGTCAACAGTAAGTAGAGATATTGTACATTCATAAACTAAGAAACGTACAAAAAAATACATTTTTTATCGTAATAAATACAAAAGTTTGTAAATACATGAATCAAATAAGTTGCATAATAATTTTTTTATTGAAAAGAGATAATGTACAAAAACGCTTACTCTGTTATTCTTCAAATTCAATACTCGCCACGTTATGCCCTCCAGCATATTGTAACTCGTAATTATTTTCTACGAAATGTACTTCATATTGATCCAAGTTTACTTTTCTGTATTGCAATTTTGGATTTCTTACAATAACAAACATGAACATGATAAGTATAATCAAATGGTCTTGATATCCGCTTTTCATCTCGTGGACTAACGTAAATCCGGCGTAGCGTGGTCGGACTGATTGGGGGGGGCACGCAAAATTATTGGGGGGGGGGGGGGGGGGGGGGTGACACCTTATATATTTCTTTGTTTTTTCAAAAATGGCTCCCTTATGTTTTCTATTATTTTTTCAAAATTATTGGGGGGACACAGGCCCCCCGTGCCCCCCCCCCCCCCCCCCCGTAGCTACGCCACTGTCCTTAGTTATTCCATGCTATTTGGCTTTTTCCGCTTATCTCATCAGCTATTTTGAAGTGTGGTCTAATTAATTTTCGTTTTGAGCCTGCTGTTCTTGGAAAAGGGGTTTTGAATAATACTGTATAGGCAAATGACGCATACGTTTGATCAAGATTACGTCTGAGAAATTACAATATATGCAACAGTGGAAACTGCATTTTGCAAGAATCGGGTCGCACGTATAATAATCAATGTTTACGAAATACTTCTACGATATCCACTTCATGAAATTGTAACAAAATAACACACGAATTAAATGAACAGCGATTTTGTTGGTTGGTTGGTTGGTTGGTTGTTTGGTTAGTTAGTTAGTTAGTTAGTTAGTTAGTTAGTTCTGTTTTTCAGTCGGCTCGGCACGGATCGGCTCAGTTTTCAGTGCCTCGCGACACACATTTTGCCAGTCGAGAGACAATCGGATGCCAGTTGGGGCCGATTCAACACGACAATGAATCCGACCGACCGGGCCCACCGCTAGCCTGATTGAAACCAGTCGGATCGGTTCGAGTCGGCTCTGTCTGCAGAGGGCTTTAATCCTGACTGAAAACCAGTCGGATCGGGTCGAGTCGGTTCTGTCTGCGCCGGCTTTACTCACGATTCAGTCTGGTTACGTGAACATGGTGATGCCCAGCATTAAATTTTAAGTCTCTCGAATGAATCGACGGCGGACTCCCTTGAATGTTTATCACTATCATCAAGCGTACTCTATCATCAACCGACAGTCAGAGCAGCGCAGTCTGGGTCAGTATATTAATACCATCATATCCCTAAAGCACTGCTCTGCTACTATCTATTAGTAAATGTGTTGATATACAGTGCTCTAATTTTAGCATCGTAATATTAACACATGGTCCGTGGACTAAAGGAGCAGTTGCACATCTAAAGTATGGGTGGAGTAGGGAGGGGGGGGGGGGCGGCTAGTGGAACAATACGTACCCCTCCTCCCTGTCTGTATATTAGCGGCAATGACCCCCCCCCCCCCCCCTTCCGCGCCATGCGCCCATAATTATATGCAATCATATTAAGTTTGAGACACAGGATACCCCCCCCCCCCTCAACAAAAATCTGTAATGGTAAGTTTTTAACCACCCCCCCCCCCCCTTGCCTCCGCGTGGTCCTACCCAGCTACGCCACTACAAAGTAATAATAAAATAGGAGGGGGAAGCATGATATGCACATGCAACCGCCATCTATATATATATAACTCAATATATTGCCCTTGTCATGCAGCATCACCCATTAGCGAATTAATAAACAAGTCCTCATAAATCACGCTCGTGAAAAGAATCACACACAAATACATACATACATACATACAAGCAAACGAACACACACACACAAGCACACACACACTATACACACAAACAAATAATCAAACAATAATAATAATAATAATAATAATATAGAGCACTTATAATGCGCCATGACTCTAGTACACTATTCTCAGGCGCAAATTGAAAAAGAAAAGGAAAGGAAAGGAGAGAGAAATAGAAATATAGTCCCTAATCAAATGCTAATTTAAACAAGATTGTCTTATACCTATTTTAAAAGACTCAATTGATGTTGCATTTCTAACATTAACTGGCAAAGAATTCCATAATGTTGGTGCTGAATACAGAAAGGACTTTTCACCTGCCAACGATTGAACTTTTGGTACTGATAACGTATTACAATTCAGGGAGCGAATATTTCTATTTGGTACATATACACTAACCAAATCTAATACATATTGAGGAGAACGACCATTGAGAGCTTTCCATGTCATAATAAGTATTTGAACATAATTCTTTCTTTCACAGGTAACCAATGCAGGTCCTTCAAAATAGGAGTTATGTGAGAAAACTTAGGAATACCAGTAAGAACTCGTGCTGCAGCATTCTGAGCCTTCTGTAACTTAGCAAGTTGTGTAACTGGTGCATTATATAACAATGAATTACCATAATCTAAACGTGATATAACATAAGAATGAATAACAAACAAATTAATTAACACAAATGAAAAGTGAAAATATAACGTTTGCAGCTAGTGGCATGGTCCCAGTTTCACATAAACTGCTAAACCCCTTGCTATACATGTATTAAGTCGTACAACAGTTCCAGATGATACATGTTATTTCATTATTTTTCCATAAACAGGTCAATACTCACCAAGGTGACGGGGCAACCCCCCCCCCCCCCACTCCCCCCTCCCCCACCCCTCTGCCAATCTGCCCCTTACCCTTTAATAACCGCGCAAATTATACCCATTTTATTGGGGCAGCATAATTATGATAAAAGCAAACATGTTTACGGTGTTACTACATACCTCGATTAGCAATTTGCCGTTTGTTAGCTCCATTTGTCAAGCGATCGAATTTATTATTTTTTAAATGTATACTTATTATTATGTGTTATCAAACTGAACGGTGAATATGTTGTAATTATTGATTTGATTTCTTATTGACAATAAAATGCATTTAATTTAAATTAATTTCATTTAATTTCTTGCCCTACAAGATGGAGCATGGGCTACCCCCCCCCCCCCTGCCAAATTGCCCCCCCCCCCCCTTTCCTCTAAAAGCCATTAACACTGCACTGTTATTGGCAGCTATGTACGCACGTGCACACATTCATCGTAATTTTCCAGAGCCGGATTCCGTATAACATGTATAATGCAGAATAAAATAAATGCTGATCCTATATTTTTACCGTTACGTTGTCTTTGATTATTGATGACCTTCGAGGTGAAACAGTCGAGAGCGCACCTGCTCAAACATTCATGATGACGAATGTTCTTGAAATGTTTTCTGAAGTGATTTCATCGACGCAAAATATGAAAACATGTTAAAGGGATCTATTAACTTTGCCAGCCCCGAATCGATCAAACTCACTTGTATATCTAGTGGTTCTTTCATGCCCCGTTATTTCCTCCTATACCAATACATTATTATGTTACGTAACCAGCTTTTTTTCTTCTTTTTTTTGTGCAAATTTACTCTGTATTGTTGAGATATTCATGATTTAATTTGGAAAAGTCATGTGGATCGTTTCAACTGCGTACAAACTTATTGCAGTGAGTTAGTTAATAGCATGTTGCCTTTTCGCCCATTATACTTGATCAATTATGATTATTCATTTAACGTAAAAGTTTCACAAATCACTCGGCTGACGTATCAGATCACGGATAAACATAGTTATGTATGTCAACTATATGTCGGTTGTTGCATTTGTCAACATAATTACTAGATCCCTTTAACATTTATCATAAATCACAATATTGTTGCTTCACATACTTCCGAATACGACTCGTTTCAATATGCGATTTGTTTGCCGTATAATCAAAATCGATTGTACATTGCTAACGTTAATCACTCATGTATTCATACTATAGAAGGATAACAATAAATGATTTTTGAATGTTAATTTTTAACAAGAAATGCGCTAATACATTCTGTATCTACTTTAAAGGAAAGGCATATGATCTGCTAACTCCCTCCCCCCCCCCCCCCCGCCCCTCCACCCTACCCTTTCCACCTCTCTCTCTCTCTTTCTTTATACCTCTCTCCACCTATACTCCCCCACACTATCTCTGTCAGTCAACATGTTTTCGGTCTTTCTTTGTATTGTTTGCCCCTTCTCAAGTCATAATACTTCTACGACCCCCCCCCCCCCCCCCCCGGCTCCTTACTCCTCTTCCTCTACATCCCACCCCCCCCCCCTTCCCCCTTCTTCATTTATGTTCATGTTCATTGCTTTGCCTTACGAGAGGTGACCTCATAACTCTACAACAATGCTACCAACTCCCTCAGAATGTATCGAATATAATAAATATCTTGATTACTTCGATCTTCACTCTTTGGATGCCGGCTTACTTGCTGTCCCTATACTGGGGGGACAGGTCCTTTGCACACGCTGGACCATTCCTTTGTAACCAATTACCCTCACATATTCGGGATAGTGGCACCGTGGACACATTATTTTAAGGACAGGTTGAAATATCATTTGTTTCGAACAGCATTTAGCTAGACCTTCTTTCTTCCCTTCATACTTGTTTGTTTAATCATTATACTACCTTTATTAATTCGCTTTAAGCACCTGATGTGTTGTCTTCCGTATTCAAACAAAGGTATCCTATATACAGTCAAACATGTGTATAGTGACTGCCTAAGAGAAGCATGAAAAGTGTCCACTGTAGACAGATGACCTCTATAGACAGGTTCCGAAACACTGTTTTTCTCTGTGCAGTGATCAATTTTGGTGGCCACTATATAGGCAGGTTGGCTGCTATAGACAGGTGGCCACTAAGAGAGGTTTGCCTTTAGGGAATCAATTTTGGTGGCCACTATAGGCAGGTTGGCTGCTATAGACAGGTCTGAGGCCACTAAGACAGGTTTGACTTTAGGAAATCAATTTGGACTGTAGTCTGTAGGAGATCAATTTTGGTGGCCACTATACAGGGTGGCCCACAAATAACGGAACGGGGTACTTGCCATACTAGAGACTCGTGATGCCCGCCATACTGCATCGAGTATAACGATCAACCGTGCGCCATTGTGAGTGTGCGTTCAGCTGTGTATAGAGAAGAAGGGGTACTAACAATGGCGCACGCATTGAACGTTACTAGTTGCTATGACGGGCATCATGTGTCTTCATTATAGCAAGCACCCCGTTCCGTTATTTCTGGGCCACCCTGTATAGGCAGGTTGGCTGATATAGACAGGTGGCTACTACGACAGGTTTGACTTTAGAGGATTTACTTGTGGTGGCCACTATAGGCAGGTTGGCTGCTATATATAGACAGGTTTGACTTTAGGGGATCACCTTTGGTGGCCACTATAGGCAGGTTAGCTGCTATAGACAGGTGGCCCCTATAGGCAGGTTAGCTGCTATATACAGGTTTGACTTTAGGGGATCCCTTTTGGTGGCCACTAAGACAGGTTTGACTATATACGACACGCGTAAGCAATATCTAGGCCTGATTGATGAGTCCCAGATAACAAGAAAGTAATACGTATATTAATATATAGGATTATCATTTGGGACATGCCATTGGATATTGATTGCCAGTCCATCAACACGATCAAGACACCGTATCCGAAGTTATAGGAACGGATAACCGATGCTATCAATAAACATGGATTTGTACTAAGCCCCTGTCGCATTTAATATACAATAATCATACGTATACACATGTCAACGACAGATCTACGACAGACCTACGAGCGAAAAGTGGACAGTTTGAGTATTCCTAGAACAGTCGTTGGCGTGTCGTACCAAACTCCTTATGTCTTGCGAAGAAAAATTCAGTCGTAGACCCTTGTAGAACTGTTGAACATGCATGTTAGAAAGTGTCAACTTCAAAAAAAGGTATTAGGGTCATCTGAGGATCTTCAAACTATTTTGTAGAATTGCATGCGATCGTCCGGCTACGATTAGCGTATCATATTAGTCGTGCATTCATCGCATGCGATTATCATACGACAACCGAGCATATTGCATGTGTGTCGTACGGAAATCGGATGATTATGTAATCGACAGCCTTGACCGATTTTCCCACGCTCGACAGTCGTCCAACAAAAATGCATATTCTCGTCATGACTTCTTCTCCAAGTCCCACGTACACGACTACCAGATGTATGGTGATTGTCCCTTCTCTTCAATTGCTCCTTCCTCCTGTTCTTCGCAGCACTTACAAACTTGAACTTAAAGGTTTCGAAGCAGGCCTCAAAATCTGTCTCTTTAATCAAAAAATAATGTGTGCAGTCCACGCATGACATAAGTTACCTATTGGACGAGCGTGCGCCTGTAAGGGTTTGAAACAGACATGATAGATATGGCGCCATACAAGTGCCGTGGGTAAGCATAATATTTTATGTTACCATACTAGGGTTAACCATAAACTTAACCCTAACCCTAACCCTAACACTAACCCTACACCTCTCAAATCCATTTCTTAACAACAAAGAACCTTAGTCTGTCCATTATGTCTTATGCCCGGCGCAGACCGAGCCGACTCGACTGATTGTCATTCCGATCGGCTCAGTTTTCAGTGCCTCGCGACACACATTTTGCCAGTCGAGAGACAGTCAGATGCCAGTTGGGGCCGTTTCAACACGATAAATCTGCTCCGACTGACCGGGCCCAACTCTAGCCTGATTGAAACCAGTCGGATCGGGTCGAGTCGGCTCTGTCTGCGCCGGGCTTTAGGCCCACTAATATCATACAACACACATCGAAGGTTAATTTAATGTGACATTATATTAAACATATTTAAGTATACATGTACGATAATACATCCCTTCTAGGCGTTCCCATTTCATAAACATGCATTTTGAGGGATGGGGTTGTTTTTTGTGTCGGGTCATTGTGATTGAGTACGTTTAAAATGACGTGTTAAAGCTAAATGTCAGCTGCATTGGGGAAGCTACCGGAAAAAATCTATATTGGCCAAACAACGAAGCTTTTAAAGCTTTGATAATGATGATGATGATGATGATGATGATGATGATGATGATGATGATGATGCTGCTGATGATAATGATGGTGATGAAGACGACGACAACGTTGATGATGAGGGAGGAAAATGAGGAATATAGGTGGAGGAAGAAACATTGAGAATAAGAAGAAAAACAGAGGGATATGTTAAAACATCTAGAAAAGTAACCTCATTTGCCGTTTTACCAGCGCACGATGTCGACCGAGTGAAAAGCGCGCGAACGAGGAGGCGATTGAACCGATTGCGCAAGCACGATTTATCGATCGTAATGCCAGCTATTTTGAGATCGGCACTTAGGATATCTGGTGACAATTGGAGAGGTTTCCCGCGGTTATTCTCGCATTAATAATTATATTGCCCCGATTTTGCATTCGCTGCACAGTATTATAAATTTATGTTGGGCACCAGTCATAACACTTTTTATGTGTTGTATGTTTCCTCGCCAGTTAGCCTCTGAAGAAGATTCTGCTAGGATCGAAAATTTAGGCCCCATATTGACTCTCATTTTATTACACAGGCATTGTTAAAGAATTGTTAAAGAGTTTCGCGGAAATGGAAAATAGGACAATGTACACAATTTTAATCACTATTTATTTGCCCAAACTGTGGAAAACTACACTGGGCTCAAAAAGAAACTTATAATTGTTCACATGATCATATCTTAAAATCCTGTCCATCAAAATTACCCCAAATGACACACAGGATTACTTTATACTCTGCTCTAAACACATGTCAGTAACTACGCAGTTGCCCACTTGACACGACCGCAAAAAGCACTGACATGGAACAACTTCCGGGACCACATGTCACAGTATAGGGACAATCCACCTGTTAATGCACACACTCAGCGCAGCTCTACAGGAAGAGAGGAACGATCTCCCCAAGCCTGTCCTATATCAGAGCCTGGTGGACAGCATGCTAGCACTGAATGATTCCAAGCACATGGTGGACACACCTACTATTGATTTGGGTAACTGACATTACCTTCATTTCAATTTGTCTTCACTTCCTCACCTGCCTTAAACTCTGTTGCCGAAATGTCCAGGTTGTGACATGTGATACAGGTAACGGTTCCATGCCAGTTCCTTTTTCAGTTTTGTCAGTAAGGTAAACCTCATGGATATTGACATGTCAATGGAGTAGGGTATTTATCCCGTGTGTCATTTTGGTTAATTTTGATGGACAGATTTTCAAGAATTATGACCATGTGAAAAATTATAAGTTTCTTTTTTAGCCCAGTGTATATACGTAATTTTATTGTATTTATTTGCTTAAATTTGTATTTTCGATCGACATAGTTGTGTATATAGGCCTCGAACGTGGAAATCGTTCTTCATGTTCGTATGCTTGGTAGATCTAATTGAGGAATTGTTATTAATTAAAATTATTAAAGTGAAACCAGTAAAGTGTCTAACTCCACGAAAATTACTTGGAGCTTCCACATTTCTCTTCTATCGGGTTGTTTGGCTTATAAATGGTAATAGAAGAATAAAATAGGGTTAGATTTTTTTTAATGCCCCTTTAGTATGACGATATTTATCATTGCTAATCATTCAGCTCAAGAGCGTTACTGAACGGTCATAAACCTCATACACGTTATACAGTAATTCGTTGTAAAATCCGACGCAAATTTTCTTTTTTAACCAGGAAAGCAGTGTTCTTTTTCAATCAGGAAAGCAGTGTTCTTTTTCAATGAAACTTTCACGCATCATTTGGACATATCTTACAATGATTTTGGTATAGGATTGAAGTCTCAAATGTCATTTTGGGCAATATCTGACACTATACAGGTGCACCTTTAAGATTCCATTTGATATGAATTGCATCTAACGGAAGACATCATTGTGAGAAAATCTGCTAATATAGTCCTTCACATTACCGAGTATAATATATTTCCTTTTTTTTTTTATTAGTTCACCAATGTATAACCTTTCGAAAAAAATATTACAAAGGAAATTATTTTCGAAATTTCTCCACTGTGCATTTTACATGAATGTGTGACATTTCAGAAATCAATTTAGGACCATTAATGACGGATAACAGAGTGGGAAATACCTCTATACTTTGTCTTTGCAAACACATGCATGTATCACAATTAGCTGCTCTCAATTGGCATTTGAAAAGAAGTGTAACATTTCATCAATACGGGTAACATCATTACCACAATTCGTACATGTACATACGTTGAATTGTATTAGAGTCATGTGAAAATAATATACCACGCGAGATTCATATCAATCTTGCCCGCCAGACATTATTAGTGTCCTGAATATCGCCGCATAAAGCCGGGATTACAAAATTAGTGCCATCAAATCCCAATGCCAAATTCATTGGACTATCCGATTAGTTTCCAATTGATACAAAATAGATTCATCAAAATGTTCCAGCATGACACTATTGTAACACTCGCTCTAGCCTTTTATCAAGACTCTGTTTCAATTGATGATACAAAGTAACTTCATCAAAAATGTTCATGCATGTAACACTCGGTCTAGCCTTTTAGCAAGGCTATGGGTCGCTGCAGTGATAGTAAAGCCGAACCATAAAAGTTAGTGAGACTACTCAAAGGATTTACCACCAACAACAACGAAAATAATAATTAAATATGTATTTTTAAAAATACAATTAATCAAGTGACATTAGATACTGATAAGGGGAAAATACCTTACCTTTAATAACTTTTCTTCAATTTGGGACAAAAACATTACAATTTTGAGCAAAAGCAGTCTAAATCGCCCCAAACCAGCTCATTTGGGGGCGAAATCAGTACATTTTCGGGCAAAGTCAGAGGATTTTAATCGGGCAAAATTAGGAAGGTATATTATTTGGTAAAAGGGGGGGGGGGGGGTAAATGATCCAGCCTCGGCGGGAAATGTACGGTATACACAATGTTTATAATTCATGTGAAAGCGTGGCGAAAGCAGAGGGGACACAATTTTCCCACGGATAGAGCAAACAAACAAATAGAACAGGAAAGCGACAGATGATCAAAATAAATGTAATAAACCTGGGATCAGGAAATTAGTGTCATCATAAATCTCAATGGCAATGTCATTGAACGATTAATTTAATGTCAACTCCAAACGTGAAATTACAGTTTGGGTTATTCTAGAGTCACCTCACGGATTCACGTGCTTGCAAGTAGGTGTGTGTGTGTGTGTGTGTGTGTGTGTGCGTGTGTGTGTGTCTGTGTTTGTGTGCGTGTGTGCGTGCGTGTGTATGTGTGTGCGCGCATGCGTGGGTGTGTGTGTGTGTGTGTGTGTGTGTGTGTGTGTGTGTGTGTGTGTGTGTGTGTGTGTGTGTGTGTGTGTGCTTGTGTTTGCGTGTGCTTGCGTGCGTGTACGTATGTATTTGTGTGTGTGTGTGTGTGTATCTATGTGTGCGTGTTTATATGAGTTTTTTGTGTATGTTTGTTTGTTTGTGTGTGTGTGTGTGTGTGCATGTGTTTGTGTGCGTGCGTATATTAAAATTTTAAAAAAAGTATATGTATGCGTGTATAGGTATGTGTGTGTGTGGGTGTGTGTGTGTGTGTGTGTGTGTGTGTGTGTATGTGTGTGTGTTTTGTACTGTGTTTTGTGGGTGTCAGTATGAAGACAAAAGATATGAGACCAAGTGCACACTCACGCACAAGTACACACTAACGCACGCATATATACGTATATAAGATGATATACACGTACATGTTACACGTACTGCTCAAACACAAAGTTCATATATTATTTAGCTAATAATTTCTCTCGTCATGTAATACACAACTTGGCATGCAACACATTTATGTGAAATGCATTTCATTTCAAAGTAGTTATGAACATTATCTCTCCAACACTTTTGACCTTCAGATTAATCAGACTATAATAACACGCATGTGGGTACGATAATAGTCTGTGCGGATCCCTGGGAATATATATTTTTTTAATGTGATTTCCCTGTGTCATGTTGATGTTCTGATTAAGTTGGTTCAATGCGATGTGTCTGTATAGAATGTGGTACGCTTGATAACGTTAACATCATCGAACTACGACATGAAAATAATGAGAATTTGTCAAGTTACCACAGCGTTCACATCCTACTAACTAAATACCCTTGGGCTATGTAAGCAGAACATTTTGTTCACGTTCTTAAGGCAATTTTAATTCAATTGTCACCATGCAAATGAAATCTATTGTGACATTTGAATTTTAATTGTCTCATATATATAAAAGTAGAATAGTCTGCTTATTTTGTTTCCCCGAAATGTCAAGTCCTGTCGTGTGTAACTATTAAACTTCTTCATAAAATGTGGGAAGTGTATTAACAAGATTATCATAATTCGGCGGCAACAAATGTCACTATATACACGTATATTGTCAATGTTCTTGCTCTATAACTTCTCGCTCTTAGTCCGCTCATGAATCTTCCCTTTTCCCTCCACTCTTTCTTCCCTTTCCCCTCTTGTACTCCTTCTTTACACTTTCTCATTCCTTAAGTCGATCCTATACTCATTCTAAGTATCCTCCTTCTTCCCGAAATGTCCTCTTACGTATTTCTCAACATCCTCCTTGTTCCCTCAGTGTTTAGGGTGTTCAACACCACCATTTAGCGAAACAATTACTGTGTTGGGTAATCAAACACACCCAAACTACGTCACTGAATAAAGCTTAAAGACCACCCTTGAAAAAAATCCCGGGTACGACTTTGGTCCCCGATAGCCCCTTCTCATTACCTCCTTCTCCTCCCCCAAGTCTCCTCTAACCCCCTTTCTCCTCATATTCCCATATTAATCCTTCTCCGCATCTTTCATCCTCCCTAAGTCATCTCATATACTCCTTATCCACCTATTCCTTCCACCAAGTCCGCATGACCCCCTCCATACATACACCTTCTAGGTCCCTACGTACCTCTTTCCCACAAGCTCCTCCTCATCCAAGTCTCATCTAACCTCCTTCTCCTCATAGTCCCATAGTAATCCTTCTCCGCATCTTCCATCCTCCCTAAGTCATCTTTTACTCCTCCTCAGCATTCTCATCATGCCCTTCTCTTCCCGCAAACTCCTCGGCCCCATGTCTCTTCTATAACCCCTTATAGCTTATCTGCATTATTCCCAATCCTTCTCCGCGTCTCCATCCTCCCTAAGTCATCTCATACTGCGTCTCCATCCTATTCCTTCCACCAAGTCCGTCTGATCCCCTCTATAAATACATCTTCTTCCCAAGGTCCCTACGTACCTCTTCCCGACATTCTCCTCCTCCCCAAGTCTCCTCTATCATGTCTATAACCCCCTATTCCTCATCTGCTTGTTCGCATAAGTCCTATAGTAATCCTCCTCCGTACCTTCCATTTTCCATACGTCCTCTCTCCACCTCCTCTTCCTTCCCCATGCCCAAGTCCGTCTGACCCCCTCTATACATACACCTTCTTCCCAGGGTCCCTACGTTCCTCTCCCCCACAAGCTCCTCCTCCCCAAAGTCTCCTCTATAATCCCTGTTCATACATGTCATATGCTGCATTCTTCCCTAAGTCCCATATTAATAATTTTCCCTACCTACCATTCTCAATACGTCCTCTCTTACTCCGTCTCCATCATATTCCTTCCACCAAGTCCGCCTGACCCCCTCTATACATACACCTTCTTCCCAACGTCCCTACGTTCCTCTCCCCCACAAGCTCCTCCTCCCCCAAGTCTCCTCTATAATCCCTGTTCATATGCTGCATTCTTCCCTAAGTCCCATATTAATAATTTGTATATACCTTCCATTCTCAATACGTCCTCTCTTACTCTTTCTCCACCTTCTATTCCCTAGCTAAGTCCCCTCGTACCTCTTTCCCACAAACTCCTCCTCCCTCAAGTCTCCTTTATAACACCCTCCTCCTCATCTGCATTCTTCCCATAAGTCCCATAGTAATCCTCCTCCGCATCTGCCATCCCTAAGTCATCCTTTACTCCTCCTCAACATCATCATCCTGCCCTTCTCCTCCCCCGCTGCCTAGCACCCTCTTATGTAATGTCGAAGCTGCTTGGGCTGACGTGCCAGAGGGTCGTTAATGGGGCTTGTCAGGGAGTGACTGCCTGTTCGTTGCCCAAGGGGAGGGGTGTCAACCTACTTTGTATACCATTAAAGGGAGTAAACAACCTAAACGATTATTTGATGTTAAACATGTTAAAGGGGTTAGTTCTTGTAAAATAGTACACTGACAATCACTAAGTATAATGTTCAGAAAATAGTTCATCCGAATGTGGAAGTGCTACTAATCATCAATGCGTATGCACAGACAGACACATTATATTGTCCTAGCACTTAAACCTACGTCCACTCTTAAAGTTCTTAAAATGTAATTAACTTTTCGCGATAGATACTACCGACACATAAACATTTCATGCAGTAACGAAGAATGTTCAAGTTAAGTTTTCGTACCCATTTCTTCTTGAATTGTTTGGGGATGGCCTTCCTTAACTAATATCTCATACATTTGAAATAAAATGCTCATGTTGTGTGTTGTTGGTGGAATGGACTCCTTGCGATAATCTGTTTCACATTTCAAATACCTTGTATGTGCGTTGGTTCCCTTTAAAACGAAGTCAGTGTCAAGTGGAGCACATACGGACCGGTGGAGACATTATTCGGAGTGTCTGTCTGACGAAGAATGTCTAGAGCCACATGCCACGGCGTATCCAGGCCGGGTCATCCCAAAAGGGGGAGAAAAAAAGGAAAAGGGGGGCATGGTTTCACACGAGGTAGGGCGATTTGAAATGAGTACGGTTGGTTGGTTGATCGTTGGTTATTGGCCGGTTTTTACAGACGCGTTACTTCAATCAATTTTGAGTATTCATGTCTGGGACCGCCCTTTATCATCACCATCCGAGAGACGCAGCTCTGGTTTGAACCAGGGCCGATAAGTGCGAAGAGCATGGCCAGATCAAACCAGATCATCTTTTCACGGTGCTATGTACTTCTTTATTTACAATTTGACCACAGGGCGCCGGTGGTGGACAAGAATGCCCACAACCTCAAAGGGGGTGCAAATGGCCCCCACGGGGGGCCCACTCCATCCCATTCATCCCCCAAAGTACGCCACTTTTGCCGGAGACCATTAATGAAGACATGACACTGGATACTTCACGTTGTCTGAGCGACATGGCGAGCATATTTAAGGCTGCGCGGCACACAGACATAATATTCAGCCCAGAGGGGGGTAGAGTGATCTTCATCAAGGGGGCTACTTGAACCATGTTAACCTGCAGGTGGGGACCAGAGGGGGGCGGAAAAGCCCACATGAGATGTAATGTTGCCCCTGGCGAACCATGACTGTCGGATATCGTTCAGCGCTACATGTTAAATATTGCTTAGAAACGGGAGACTCAAAGTTGTCTTATAGCGACATGTGGCGAACACCTTTTCCAGGCTTGTGACGCAGTGTGGCGAACACCTTTTCCGGACTTGTGACGCAGTGTGGCGAACACCTTTTCCGGGCTTGAGACGCAGTCAGATTCAACCTAGAAGGGGCTTATGATTAACCCACAATATATGTAATAGTCCCTGGCCGCCATTTAAATTATACAGTGTCTATCAGAAACTGTTTATGTAGAGCAACATCATGTTTAATTGCCGTGAATTTGGGGACTTTTTTTGTCTTATAGTGACTTGATAAACAGAATGTTGAGGCTAGTAGCCAGATTCAAACGAGATTGGAGGCAAGGAGGTTTCACAAACGATGTGATGCGCATGTTTGTATTCATTATGTGGGAGTAGGGTCGGTTGGTTTGTTTGTTATTATTTTGTTAGAGCTGACGCATTCGATCAATTTGGGACCGCTCATTATATTCGCTATCCCAGAGAGGTAGGCCTGGTTCGAACCCGAGCTGACTAGTGTGAAGAACAGAGCTCTGACCACGAGACCAGAACACCCACGTGAGCTGCAATAGCTGTATGGACCCCCAGCACCTACCACCACCACCACATCTCTTGTCACGCACGTTACAGCCGTCACTTTTGCATAGCTTCTAAAGACCTTTTTTATTTCACGACATGATAAATCAAGCTTTGAGGCAGTGGCGGAGATGTCAGGGCAAACATTCCCCCAAAGGCGGCACAGCGAGTGCCTACAATTGGCTTCTAAAGTTGTCAGTTTCAGTTCTAAATCTCCGCATGCCGACAAGTTTTCAAATTACCATATCTCTGTTAGATGTAGACCAATTTTAACCAAGCTGGCATCAAATGAAAGCTTACTTGTAAAATGGTACAACATTTTAAACCCGACTGTAGCCGGTCGCATTATTGCGATCATGGAATAAGGTATAAATATTTTGCACGGCACGGGGTGGCTTGAGACAGTCATGACAGTGGGCGCGTTAACCCCCCCCCCCCCCCCCCCCACCCATAATAATAACCTTCATCTTAGTCTCAACACATTCGCATCATTATAACTTTGGCTCCTTAGCCGAGCTGTCATGATGGGGCATTAAATCATTTCAAGGAATACATTCCTGCCAAGTACTCATTTGTGTTGAGAGCAGCAAATGTGGATAAAGTGCCTTTACTTGCTGAAGGACACGCGTGATGCCGCGGTCTGGAATCCAACCCACGACCTTCGTATCGAAAGACGGAGGCCCGAACCAATATATACCACAACACTCCCACGTAGGGGGAATCTGTCTTACTTCGGCCCTCGTCATCTCCTGTCGGCGACTCTTCATCCCATAACCATACATGAAGAGGTGAAACCGGATAGTCCAAACTGTGTCAGCCAATTCATGAACGGGGGGCTTCGACGATACTATAAGCACATTAAATGTGGCAAGAAGTGGTTTGTAATAGGGAATCGAGGGGTGGGGGGGGGGGGGTGGGGGGCGTGAAAGGAAATGGTTGCGTTATGTCTATAGATGTCTTGTACGTCACCAGAAAGGGGGCAAAAGCGGGGCAAAAGCCCGCGACAAAGCCCGCGTAGCAAGATGTGTTGTTATATTGTTTAATAGGGGGTCGAGGGGAGGGGGAAGCGTGAAAGGAAATGGTTGCGTTATGTCTAGATGTCTTGTACGTCACCAGAAAGGGGGCAAAAGCCCGCGACAAAGCCCGCGTAGCAAGATATGTTCTTTTATTGTTTAATAGGGGGTCGAGGGGTATGGGGAAGCGTGAAAGGAAATGGTTGCGTTATATGTAGATGTCTTCTACGTCACCAGAAAAGGGGGCAAAGGCTGCCCCCGACAAGCACATACCTGCATACGTAGCAAGATGACTTGTGTTGTTTTTATTGTTTAAAAGGGGGTCGAGGGGGCAGCTTGAATGAAATTGATGGTGTTATGCTTTATAGATGTATTCTACGTCACCATAAGAGGCAATAGCCCCCCCCCCCCCCAACCCCAACCCCCACCCCTACGCTACACCAGTCTGAGTGCTTTGGAGTACTTTATATTGGGTCTTGCTATCATTGCCATATCTCTTGACAAGGATATGTCTGCATCGCCACAGACGCGCATACATTTAAACAAACACATTACACAAATTAAACGTCATTGCACGCAATATAAACCAACTACTTTTTCATCATGTTTAATCATTTACAATACAGACCAATCACACACAAAACGCACATACAAATACACACACAAGACACACATACGTATACACACATACAAACACATTATGATAACCACAGTGCAGAAACAAACAGATATACGAGTTAACAAACGAACATATCATATCCATTATGTGTTTCAGTTTACATTTATAGTATATGAACATGGAATGCCAATATGTAATCAACAATAATTATCAAAACTTGAAGAAGAAAAAAAACAATCATACCATCCCTGCTGGCAGAACTTTAATTAATTGTTATTTATGGAAGCTGATACTCTAGACCAGGCAGAACGATATTGCATTTTCGCATTGTATTTTTTAAATGAAATAAAAAATAATAAACTTCTGATGTGTTGTCTACAGTGCCTCGCGAGCCAATTATACAACACGAAACACGTGTCCTTCAAACTGAATACAATAATAATAACCACTAATTATTGTAGGATAGATAATAATTACCTCTACATTGTATAGGCAGCATCGTCATCATGCATTCGTATATAAAAGACTATATCAGTTGTATGGCTGGCTATTTTATATAGGGTACTTTTGACTATGTTCTTTTAACACAAATTTTGTTTTGCGTTATAACATGGTTAATGTCAAATATTATTTGGAAGTTACCTAAAGCATCTATAATTGATCAAAATCGTAAAAAAATAGTATTAAAAGATGGCTTATGTGGTCAATTCCAAACCTTAGTATCTTCAAATGCAGAGAAACGGTTGCAAATTAAATGCGCGCCGCGGAGAATAGGCTAAAATGTATCAGCTTGTTTGCCCGTCTTCTCCGGCTATACGTCCCTGTGGCTACATGGTTATTTCCATGCGGCACACACGCCATAGCTTTTGCACGCAGCGAACAAGCGGCTAAATTGAATTGTAGGTGATAGACTTTTTTTTTATTTTGTACATTTCATTGCTCTAATTGTCACGTTCGAAGCGGCTTTTTGTCCGAATCTTAACATTAACAAATAAGTAATGATACATTATTTCATAATTATGGTAGGTGATAAAAGCGTGTAATTATTTTTTTTTTGTTCAATACTGTTATTTAGCTATAAATGTCCATGTGTTAATGCAACGCCAGAATATATCTACCAGGAACATCAACAACATCAATTTGACGCGTCTTGGAGCTCAATCACACCGCTAGAACGTGAGCTTGCTTTGGGGTGAAAGTTACGTAACGATGTAATACAAACTGCAAACATTTTAGAAGGTTTATCGATTTAATTAATCAAGGTATTGTGTATAATGGATAGATGAGAATTTGACACCGATGTACCTTTCCGTTAATTATTGTGATTAACACACGATACGACCACTTTCACCATACAATGAAAATAATCAACCGTGTATTCACACATCATACAATTAAGCCTTTTGGACAAGATGTCGCGTTTAACAGCGTTGCATTATGTTATTATCATTAAACACAGATCATCAAATTTCATTATGCTCTAGAGGGATATACATATTGTAAAACAGTCATGATCCAACGTAAACTTTTGTCGAGGACTCGGGTCCGAGTTGAATACATGGCAGGAACAACCGGCGAACAAGACTATCACGCGAGCTTCGACTGTTCCATTCCATTTAGACTGAGCTGAATACATGTCAGAAACAACAGGCTGACACGACTATATCAAACGAGCATCAACCGTCCCAAGACATCTAGTTTGAGCTGAATACATGGCAGGGACGACCGGCGAACACGACTATATCAAACGAGCAGCGGCAATCCCTGCACCTCACCCTGTGCGCGCGACTATTTTGTCTCTCACCAGTCGTTTTGTACCGTTAATTCGTGAGGCCTTGTCACAAGGCTAGATCGAACCCGAAATTAAACATAAAGGGGTCCATTAACATTGTTAAATTCAACCGAACTCACTTGGAGCTTTCACATTTTTCTTGTACCGTGTTGTTTGGCTTAGGGTAACAATTAAGCATGAATTGGGGTTGTAATTTTTTTAACTTCTCCTCATATGAATAATTGAATTAAAAAGCGTTCCAGAACGGTTTTCGATTGTAATCAAACTCACTGGACAGTAGCCAATCAAATCTGATAAGTTTTTACTATTTTCCTTAGGTAAACATGTTCCATTTCTATGAAACTATCATACATCATAATTCAGAATAATCTTGCAATTATATGGGTATATGATTGAATTTGCAAATATCACTTTCGAACAAAAGAATTTAATACAACACTTTATACAGAACGACCCACGATTCCGGTTTAATGTGAATGCGATTTAGCCACAACTGATGGCCAATATTGATATTGAATATCCAATGCTCGACTGCTCATATTGGCGCTATTTTTATACTTCAAAAATGCCCTTTGTTTCACTTTCCGTCAATACGTATACTGTATGCTTGATTGTTTTAATTGTCGTGTAAAAGAGACATAATGGTCAATTAAATATTAATATCATGTATGAATGAACGCTTTTTGTTGTTGTTCGGGGAATTATTAACCACGCATCGACATTATTTTCATGATTACATGCACGGTAGTGCCCGTCGTACTCGCTCTCTGCCAAGCTATTTTATCACAATTTAGTATGAACCCAGTATATTTTGTTCGAAATGCACATAACACGTCATATTATATTGACTAGAGCTGAGTCAAATCGAATGGCTATTCGATATCCGACCGTGAAGGTCGGATACCGAATACAAATTTTCGGATACGAATATCCGAAAAAAAAAAAAAAAAAAAAAAAAAAAAAATATATTTTTTTTTTTTTCCGTTTAATTTTGTAATCCCCATTCGATAGATTCGATCAGAAAATGGCACATTGAACCCTGCTTATCTATTGCTAAAGTTAAAAGTTAAGGTATTTTACATTTAAATTACAAATAAACAAAACAAATAATAAACCAAAGCCTTAGAGGATTGTATAGTGAGTGCCAAATTTAGAAGAATCTATGATGAGATATCAAAGTATTTCATCTTGACAGCAGTTTGTACACTAACATCACACTGTACTGCCGATTCTAATTGAAAAAAACGGACAGAATATTTATTTTTTTCTATTTTTTTTTTTTTTTTTTTTTTTTTTTTTTTTTTTTTTTTTTTTTTTTTTTTTTTTTCCGAATATTCGATATCCGACCGTTTTTACACGACTCATATTCGAAATGCAAAATATCCGGTTTGACTTAGCTCTAATATTGACATAACTATATATGTTTCAAACGGCGCTCAAGACACACGAGGGGTAAAACAATGATGACTACTATTTGGAAATGGTAAAATAACCATCGCTCCACTTCTGACTGTAAATATACACACATACTATCTACTGAAGGCTGATTAATTTATTTGGGTTCTTATTTGATATAATATATACAATATATAAAGGGATCTAGTAACTTTGTTAACATGAGCAAAAACTGACGAAGGATTTCTTATAAAAAATATGTGTTTTTCTGCCATTTCATATGTCCACTGAGTGATGGGTGAACATGCCATGTTTAAAGAGCGTCATATGACCGATTAACAAAATGCAAAGTGAAATTCGCTAAAAAACTCATTGCACTAACCTTGTACACAGTAATAATTCCACCAGACCATATATTTATAACAGAAGAGAATTTCAAATTTCAATTTGTATTACGAATACAACGAGGTGTGTGAGGATCGATATACTTCTATTAAAGTAAGTTTTGTGCATTTGCTCAATGTAACTAGATCCCTGTAATAAACTAATAAGCTACATACCGGCTTTTGAACTGTTGACATGATTGCGATCAATGGAGCCTTCCCGGTGTGAGGTGTTTCTTTTTTTCCCCAAAAAAATCAGAAAAAGATGTACCAATAATAATATACTACAATCATACACCACTGTATCTTAATTGGGTGATGCGTGAGGTGTTTTTTTTGCCAAATCAGAAAAAGATGTACCAATAATAATATACTACAATCATACACCACTATATCTTAATTGGGTGATAATAACACCCATAACTGATCGGGTGATAACGGGTGCGTGTATTTAATTGTATTTTACTTATCCCAATATTAGTGGATTGGCGTTTGGGTGATATTTGTTGCCATAGTATTGTCACGCACAGATATATGTATATTATAGGCGTATATTATATAGGCCTATATTATTTTGCTAAAAAACGATTGAAAAGTGGGACGTGCTGGTCCGGTAGTTTAAGCACGTTCCTATACTTGGTAACATAAGCACGGACGTTTGTGAATGCCCGTTTGTTGTTTTTGAAAGCTTGTGGTAATAGTATTTGGTCCGTATGCAAACGTGGGCCGAATTCAATAATAAACTTTCTACAACAACCATATTACGGGGGAATGAAATCTCAATATTATACATATCGAGGCTAAATGCTCTAAATTGATACAGGCATAATAAACGAGGTTTGTAGGACAAAACAAAAGCCAGAATTCATTATAAATATGTATTTTTTGATATATATATAGGATCAATTAGATAAAGGGCAAAGCTCAGACAAATAGTAGGCATCGTATATAGTGGTGGTGACGGTCATGGTATATATTAAAGTATGATGATTATTATTTGACAGACATATTATACACATTGGTCTTTGTAGAGAGGTTGAGTTACAGCATACTATTAACAGGTGATTTAATACAGGGGAATTCTAAACGATATGCACGGTTGCCTTCGTACACATGATTCTTTACAGTTAAAGGGGACCACCAGGCAAAGAACAACACATTGTTATATGTTTTGGTACCGTTTTGTGATATCAAATAGATACCCAACATTTTGCAAATGGTTGTGTAATTCATAAACAAAGCAATTAATTTCCACCACTTACGGAACCACTGCTATTTACTGGTTCCATACGGGCCAACCATTTGCGAGTGCGCCAATGCAGCTATTCACACGCACGTTTGTAAACAATAGATTACCGGGCGATTCGTTCGCTCTGCACGCATTGCAATTCACCGCACACATAGCAGTCTGCGTAATTCAGACCGCATGAACGCATGCTTTAGAATGGTGATGCGTTTCCAATTATATTTTTTTCTTTCTGGAAACATATTTTTGTGAACTTGTTGATGGAATGGAATACTAAAGATGTTACCTTTCTTTAATAAGAATATTATTTTTGGGTGGTGGTACCCTTTAATATGCCCAGTGTTCTGTAATGATAGACAGGTTGAAGTTGCATTATTTTATAGACATTTTCATGTAGGCAACGTGATTTCTGTCTGGTGGAACGAGAAAATTAGTCTTGAAAGACAGGTGGTCTTTACGGAGAGGTGGTCGCTAAAGCAGGTTACTTACACTGTACCCGATCCATCCTCATCCAACCTGTGTATAGTGACCACCAATCGGAAAAAAGAAAAGTGGCCACTGTAGACAGGTAATCAATGTAACATTTATAGCGGCCTAACAGATTACATTTATTGGAGTCATTTTAGATGATACTTTATTTTTATTTTTATCATAGATTGTATATTAAGAATACGATTTTGTTTAAACATTGGTATGTTATGTAAATTACGCATGATATTACCAGAAAGGGAATTGTTTATGCTGTATAATTGCTTAATTGACTTAATTTGCCATATTTACAATATTGTAATATGACCTGGGCCAGTGTTGGAAAAACTTAATTAGATACTTTATATGAACTCCAAAAGAAAGCTCTAAGAATCTGTACTAACTATAATTATCAAGCTCATTCACTTCCTTTTTTTTTGTTTTTTTGTAACACTCTCAATATTTATGATATTCATAAAATTCGAACTGCCAAATTAATGTATTGTGTTTTTAATCATTTGTCACAAAACAATATTTCTAAAATGTTCCTTTGCAATTCATATAACACTCGCTCAAGTAATAAAAATCATTATCAAAAGGTCAATACCCAAGCAATATTATACTCTATTAGGCATAATGGTCCTCGTTTATGGAATGAATTATCGAATGAAAAGTTGCACTCTTCAGTCTGCATTCAAAGCTCAATTGAAGAGACTATTAATCATTTCATATTCAAAGTAACTCTTGTAAAGATAGCTTTTATGTTTTCACCCATGCAATGTGTGCATTGTGTATGTATGTGTGTGTGTGTGTGTGTGTGTGTGTATGTGTGTGTGTGTGTGTGTGTGTATGTGTGTGGGTGTGTGTGTGTGTGTGTGTGTGTGTGTGCGTGTGTGTGTGTGTGTGTGTGTGTGTGTGTGTGTGTGTGTGTGTGTGTGGGTGTGTGTGTGTGTGTGCGTGTGTGAGTGTGTGTGTGTGTGTGCGTGTGTGTGTGTGTGTGTGTGTGTGTGTAATTATAGGTTGTTAATGTATGTTGTATACTTTGTATCAAATGTGTAAAATCATATTATTTGTATCTAGAAAGGGGCTACTGCTTACAAGAATATTACTTTTTTGTAGCCTCCTATTTCAATATTTCAATATTTATCTGCATTTATCTATATGATTGGTTGATACATGACTTGTATTATATAAGTATAATGTTATTGTTTTATGATTGAAATGAATAAAGACGAAATTGAACCTTTAGGGACAGGTCCCATATATTTGTTATTCTCTGCAGGGGTTCATTTTGACGGCCACTGTAATGACTATATAGGCAGGTTGGTTGTTATTAACAGGTGGCCACTATTACAGACAGGTTTGACTGTATAATGATACGTATTTATGCGATTGATATTTTTGTGGTGACGCGTGGCTGAACTGACGGCCAATTATAGCGGCAGTGCTATCGATAATCATCGTCAGACTGGTTGTAAGCGGCTGGTAGCTGAAAGTTAATTAGCGTGCGATTGTTCACACGCTGCAGCCGCCATTGTATACCATTATTGATTGCGCTCAAGTCATTAAATATCGCGAGGGAGGCGCGTGGAGACGGAATTGGAATGGATGTTATTTTTAGGACTTTTGTGAAAAATGTACCGTCATCAACTCGTACAACTTGCACGTACATAAACCCCCTAACCCCTAACACTAGCCCATGTGTCATGGTCAATTTATATTGGAACACAATAAACTGTGCTTATATAATTTTTATTTATATGAAAAGGCGACTTAAGAGAGATGTGTTTTTTAAGCTTGTTTTACACACTATTGTCAAAATGTCCCTGTATATATGTGCGGTGTATTACAAATCAATTCTGTAGTACTCATTTTTCTGCCTGTAGCATTCCTTTTTATTATGTGCAATTTTAACTGATCTGCACTGACAGCTATGTGTCAGTGACCAGGGGGTGTTTCACAAAGATACTAAGTTGAACTTAACTCTAAGTTGGACTTCGAAATTATGGAAAGCCGTCAGTTTCTTTGAAACAATTGTGTACAAAAAAAAAAAGCAAACAAAAGGTTGATTAATATCAATGATACTTTCTATTATCAAGGGGATTTAATGTTCTTATGAATTAATGAAAAATCGAAAATACTTGCATTTTTATTTTATTTTTATATTTGAGTATATATTCCAAGGCTACAAATGGAGCTAAGTTCAACTTAGGATCTAAATAAATCCTTTGTGTTTTCTTAATTTTTCTTAATAAAGCTGATGCTTTAAACAAGTATTACGCTGTGCATAATATGACGAATAAGTATTAAATCTTGACATACCTGGGCGGATCGGCACGCAAGGCACGCCAGCGAACATAGAGATTCGCATAGAGAGTATTAACATTCACATTAATGATAAAGCATATCATGGTTCAGATGTCAAATTAAATTAGTTTTTTTAACAAATAAAATGATCATTATAATTATTACTGGATTGGCAAGATGAAACATTCAGATTATCTTATTACACAGCCTTGCATCATGTTTATAGAAGTGAAATGCATTTAAGAATAGTATGAAAATGTGAATGGAAAGTGATTATCAAATTCCATACAAAACGCGTTATTAGTCATGATAGTACAAGGGAATGGAAGGATGACTACTTACCAGATCAGGCTCAGCTTCAATTTAAAAGAGAGGTGAAGAGAATAAGAACAACTTGATCCTGGTTGATCTTTGCTTTCAACAGAAGCGAGTTTTCCTGCCGTTCTAGATATGACCTTCTTGCTCCAGACAATATTAATGTCTTTGCTTTCAACAGAAGCGCGTTTTTCCTGCCGTTCTAGATATGACCTTCCTGCTCCAGACAATATCAATGTCTTTGCTTTCAACAGAAGCGCGTTTTTCCTGCCCTTCTAGATACGGCCTTCTTGCTCCAGACAATATGAAGTCTTTGCTTTCAACAGAAGCGCGTTTTTCCCGCCCTTCTAGATATGACCTTCCTGCTCCAGACAATATCAATGTCTTTGCTTTCAACAGAAGCGCGTTTTTCCTGCCGTTCTAGATACGGCCTTCTTGCTCCAGACAATATTAATGTCTTTGCTTTCAACAGAAGCGCGTTTTTCCTGCCGTTCTAGTTATGACCTTCTTGCTCCAGACAATATTAATGTCTTTGCTTTCAACAGAAGCGCGTTTTTTCCTGCCGTTCTAGATATGACTTTCTTGCTCCAGACAATATTTATGCCACCGTTACGCGATTTTGACCAAAAATATCAAGAACGATGTGTCCCATATATAGTGTTGTTAATACATAAAAAGACACCAAGGACCTTGTGAAAATTGAAATAACCGCGGACTTTGATGATTTTTATCAGTAACGTTGATCTTTATTTTCAAACGTTTACTTTTAACAAGTCATACTCAAAATAAACGCGAAATGCTTTCAAACGCTCTCTATCAAGTCATACTCAAAATAAACTCGAAATGAGGTAATTCATTAGGAACGTAGATCAATTCATACTAAAAGTTAACGCGAAATGTGGTAATTTATCGGGAACTTGGATCAATGTTTCCAAACGCTCACTAAACAAGTCATAACCCAAAGTATGAAGTTACCTTCGATAGGTGTTATGCCTAAGTTGTATTCATCTTCCTTTGGGCGAGCATGCTATCAGTCTGGAGTTTCCCGCCATTTTTACGATCGCCAGTAAAAGTATATTGAATTATACTTCATGTTCTTCATTAAACACCAATGCAAAAAAAACACTGAGCTTCGATACTCAGCGATTTTCAAGTCAGTTTGTCCTTCAAATGACCGGTCAATCTTCGGTTTATTGGTGATAAAAGTCAGAGTATAATGGCATGCCCGTGGTGAAATCTAGTTCATCATTTGATAGATAACATCGAGCTCCAGCGATCCACGCGGTACAACTCAATCCCATACCCTGCGGCAAAGCTGCAAAATTAGTATAGTATCAATATCACTCCGACGCCAATCAAGTAGGGAAAAGATGATGAGCTATATTCAATGTCCAATTCAAAACAAACCAAGAGAGAACTTACAGATGCGATGAATTATTTCATCAACTCGATCCGATATAGTAGGTTTATTCGAGGGGAAAAGGAAAAGCTTGAGAACACACGATGTTGATAAACACAATTAGTCCACAAAC
Organism: Echinarachnius parma; assembly: GCA_037951105.1. Lineage (NCBI taxonomy): Eukaryota > Metazoa > Echinodermata > Echinoidea > Clypeasteroida > Echinarachniidae > Echinarachnius > Echinarachnius parma. The sequence goes on from JBAMJV010002691.1 coordinate 103,729, forward strand.
GCCTATCGCTTGGTAGGAGCTGAGATGGTGTGCGTGCGAGAGAGCGGTATGTTGTGGAAAAACGCGCGGGAGGTTCCGATCTACCTTAGATAACGCGAGCGCGTGTGTACGGCAGTATGCTATAAAGGGGGCGAGGCGTACTCTATTATTTTGTTGTAATTTTTACGTATACCATCGTGCACCGTTTAGAGTGCATTGTTCATACGTTGGTTTCTGGGTTGCACGCCCCCTCGACGTTCGTGTATGTCCGCGCTGAATTCAAGGGTGACTTACTTATTTTTGTTTTAATGAAAAGCGGTATTGTTGTTTTTGTCATTGTTTATGTTACTGTTTTGTCTGTATACGCGTTAAATAGCGAGTGCAGGCTCAACCCAGATGTGCAAGGAGGGAGCGGTAGAGTTATTATGGATTATCATTGAAAAGGAGCCGCAGCAGCACCAGCGGACCAAAAACAGCAAAGATACCCATACCGGCAAAAACAATTTGGGTCAATTGTCAACATTTACCACAATGTAAGCACATTTTACACTTTTTATCACACGGTAAACACACTATTTATCACAGTGTCAGTGTGACCACACTATATATATCACACTGTGAACAAAGGGTGCTTCGCAGTGTGTTTATTTTATGTTCACAGTGTTTTAACAGTGTGCATATAGGCTAACCCCATCGCTACACAGCTGTTTTTGCTGGTTGATTCGCACTAATCACGATTTGTTAATAATATTCATGAGTTATTTATTAATTTGAAGATTTATTTGATTGTTCATTTCTATGCACTTTACATAATTTGTTCATTTACTTACTTACTTACTTACTTACTTACTTATTTACTTACTTACTTACTTACTTACTTACCTCCGTTTACTTACTTACTTACCGGTACTTATTTATTACTTACTTAATTACTTACTTACTTACTGACTGACTGACTGACTGACTGACTGACTGACTGACTGACTGACTGACTGACTGACTGACTGACTTACTTACTTACTTACTTACTTACTTACTTACTTACTTACTTACTTACTTACTTACTTACATACTTACTTACTTACTTACATACGCACTTACTTAATTACGTACTTACTTAAGACTTAATTATTTATTTAATATTAGCTTTCAAAAAATACATAAGCTCAACAGAAATAAGAGCAATAATCCAAATAGAACAAATGAGTTAGATTGAATTAACAATTACACACTCTACACAAAAACATAGATAAACACTACATACACAAGTTGACAAGTATGAACTTAATGATTTCTTCAAGAATGTGTTCAAAGGGGAATGGGTTAGGTAAAAACGAGTAAACTTACACATACATAATAAAACTTACGCGAAACGAAGTTTTCACACAAAAAAGTAATGTTTTCAAAAGTGAAAATTGTTTACAAAAGTGACAATGTAGTCATCTTCTTGGATAGGTTTACATTTCGGTCTTATGTTCCCCCTTTTTTCGCAATAATAACGACTGATCCAGATTATTTTAGGCCAATGTTATGACATGAATCCAAAGTAGCACGTACAAACAACTTTTTCCAAGGAAAACAAGCATATAAGTCTGACCAACGTCATGGACAACATATAGAAATGCGAGTCCCTCTTGAATTCGCAACTTCTAGATATTTTTGTTTGTCTTGTTGTTTTTCTGACATAATTACAACTATCTCGGGGTAGGAAAAGCATGGTGTAACTCAAGGGTTGTTTTGTTACCATTCAAATACTCTTTCAGACGTTTGATGAACTAGAAGTATGAAGATAATTATCATTGAAAATCATTATTTCAAAAACGTTAGCTAACGGTTTTGATAAAAAGTACAATTGTCGTCGCTGAACAAGTCCTGCCAGCGCGCGTGAGAAATGTTCCCGACCCACTGAACTTTGAGCCTAGCCTGCGCAAACTCCATGAATTCTGTACCGGCTGTAGCTGTATACACGGGTGCGGATATCGTCAAGATCAAACGGATGATTATCACTGCAACAAATCTACAATAGACCATCAGTATTCGGTGATAAAATATGAACTCAATATTCGTTTTTTCACTCGGTAAACAGTGTTCGTTTTCTTTCAAACTTTCACAAATCTTTCAATTCTATTTTACAATGATATTGATATAGGATTGAAATGTCAGTTTGTGCAATATCTGACACTTTACACGGATCACTTTAAACTTTATTTAACAAAAAACGATCGTGCGTTAATCAGGGGTGTCGATCCGTTTTTGAGATTGGGGGGGGGGGGCGAAATTTGAAAATGTTTACAGAGTGACCACTGAGAGAGCTAAAAGCCCCACATTGGCATGCCCGGAAGTTTTATTATGCACTCATTGAAAGTGTCTTGATGGCTCGAAGACCTGACTTTGGGGGGCACCCACATTTGGGGACAATAATGGGGGTCCAGGGGGCGGAGCCCCCGGAAGCTTTTAGATTTCAGACATTTGCTCCTAGCATGGGTGTTAAAATTGTATAAAATAGTGAACCTACTCATAACGTATTTTTAAAGGGCATAGCGAGGAAAAGACTGAGCCTTGCATGAGATGGATACACGTGATCATGTATACTATAGAGCCATCGATATAGCCTAGGGCATTGGGCTCCCATGAAACTAAGCAAGGGCGTCAACAATTTCTCAAAAGTGTAGGGGAGACATTGCGAGGAAGCGAAGCGACCGAGCGGGGGAGGGTGTGGGAGGGGGTGTCCCCCTCCCACAGTAGGGAGCTTTTGTATTTTTGGGCGTGAAATTGTGCGATTTGGTGCACACCTTAGACAGAAATTTCACGTAATATGAAGTATATAGGTATGGAACCAAACATACATAATGACAAAGGGAGGGGGACAATGTGCTCCTTTTTCAAATGTGGGGGGACATGATATTCCAATTTGATTTGCGTTCAGCGCATATGTACCGAGATTATTTTATTTTCTGTGACGGTGTGCATCTATAGATGAGGGTTTAATAAACTTTGTTTGAGGTGTGCGTTTGAGAAATTACGCTGCCCAATACATTTCAAAAGGTGAGTTCCCGCAACCCAAATGAAAGTTGCAATATGAGAAACTGTATGCGCGCGAAGCGCGCGGCAAAAAAGAGATTTACAGTCCTTTTCAAACTAAAAAAACGGCTATTTTGAAGATTAATTATTGATAAATGTGTCTTTCCCCTCTTTGGCATTATATCACTCGATTTTTTTCTTCCTCATTTTCGGAATTATTGGGGGGGGGGCGAAATGATATGTTCGCCCCCCCCCCCCAATATTTTCATTGGGGGGGGGGGGGGCGACCGCCCCCCCCCCCTGCCACCCCCAGGATCGACACCCCTGTGTTGAATAAGATACTTGTGTATGTTATATGCTTATACGTGTGTGCATGTATGAATGTGAACAGGATATATAATATATACATTGGGCACGCGTGTGTATACGTGTTCGTCTTACAACTTAAATAATTCAAAAAGATGTCACAGAAATCATGCATTTGCGGTGGGCCTGTGGCGCAGATACGGGGGGCAAAACAAAATGGCGGAAGCGTGACGTCATTCTCCTTGTGACACATCTGTGGCGCAGATACGGAGGGCGGCACGGGATGCACGGTGGGCACATATTCCCCCAATAACCTGTCAAAAACAATGCACAAAATAAGTTGACAATCTATGGGGAAAAAACAAAATACATAAGGTGTGCCCCCAATAATTCGCTCGCCCCCTCCTCTCTGTGCGAAGTTACCCTTTCGGGGGAACCGATAAACTCGACCAACTGGGAACTGCAGACCAGCGCATAATGAGCGAGATTTGGCAACCCCCCCCCCCCCCCCCCCCCCCCCTCCCTCCTCCTCCAATCATTTCGACCACGCTTCGCCACTGGGCCTAACCATCGGAAAAGGGTAGATCGATGTGTCACGAGGATAATGACGTCACGCCTCCGCCATTTTGTTTTGCCCTTGCATTGTAGTACTAGTGATTCATAATATATCACATTAAAATCTTAACCAAACACTTTGGGAAGTGGGTGGGGGTTTTCGAGAGAACGAAGCGACCGAGTCATGGGGGACCGAGTCGTGTGAGATGGGGTACATTTTGGACATTAATTGATTTTGATTGAAAATGAGCAGAGAAAAATAGGCTTCTTTGAGAACATGGAACACCCTAACACCAGATGTAATGTCTGCCCCATCAGTCGAAGTGTTTCGGCAAAGACTAATGGAGAGACCCCCGATGTGTAGTGAGGCACCGCAGCTGGATTTTTACTTGCACCACTTAAGATTTGTTGTTTTACGACTGCACTTGTCCAGCACGAGCACCGACGCACAGCATATTATACGCCTGTAGTAAAAAAAAATCTTCAAAATTGAAGGACACAGGTCTACCCTGAAGAAGTAGAAGTACCCGAGACCTCCGAATTGCTAGACCGGTGCTCAACCATTGGGCAGTTTTCAATCATTTAAAATATTTCTAGTCAGTTTCCTCTATATGTTTGAATTAATTAATTTTGTTAAATTCGTACGATTTATAAATTGGCACTTAATCTATAGATTGCTCATTGGTTATGCTGGTATGAGTAAATTATGCTTATTTAGGCTCCGAAATTAAAAAAATATCGATTTATGTTCACATTCATCTTGTAGGCAATTCAATGGGAAATTATATTGAAATAAATTATGCGGTAACAACAAATCCCAAACCATTGGCGGCGGAAGAAAAAAAATGCAAATAAAGCTGCAATACTGATGCATCGTGGTTAGAACCGACTGGGTACCATTTTTGTCAGGGGGGCTGAGGGTGTAGTCCAATATTGGAATAAAGTTTTCTCCAATTAGCTGCCCCCAAATTGTATGATTTTGTCCAAATACATGAGTTTGCCAAAATATGAAAAATTATGTTTTCCTAATAAATTATAATTTTTGCCCGAACATAAGGTGGCTTTGCCCGAATAAACTCGCGGAGGCGGAATTTCCCTCCTCCCCCCCCCCCCCCCCCCACCCCCTCCCAATCTGTACGCCTTTGCGACTGAGGTACATAACGAGGTTATGGTACGTGGATCGATACTCTGATTGCCTGTCAAGTCATCCACCCCAATGTATATATACTATACAATGAATAGACAAGAAGTTCAGCTGGGTAAGAAGAGAGAGCGTCTGATATACAATTCATCGCACACTTTTCTACTGTGTATCTATTAGGGATCTAGTAACTCTGTCAAAATCTTTAAAAAAATTAATTGGAACTCACATACCTTTGTTTTACCAATAGAAGCATGGAACAATTTTTGGTTGTCCAAATGTATCTTCCGTTAAAAAGATATGTATTATTGAAGTGTTCAGATGTATAACTATCCACTGGATATATGTCTACAAATTCAGTGCAATGAGTAGTGAATATCACTTTGCATTTTCGCTTTTAACATCCTTTTAACGTGAAATTGTTACAAATTACTATAAAGTGGACATATCAGATCACAACAAATTGATATTTGTTGCACTTTCTGAACCAATTTCTATCAAATAAAGTTTGTTTTCATTTCAAAATCATATGCTCTTTCAAATGTTACACGTACTTTTCCATTACCTCACAAACAAATTATTTCTTGAAGCGCCCTCTATACCAAAACTGAACTATCCCTTTAACATATCGGTTCTTCAAACGCAACAAAAATGCTCTTGACAATGTAATGCAGGCTAACGAATAGTTACATTCATCAACCGTATTTTCTTAACAGTAACTGAACGAGGTCATGCATTTTGCATGTGACATTTGGGATAGACCGGACTGTATAACAGGTCCAGAGGGACTTGGTCTCATAAGTCTTGGTCTAGTTCTAAATAAAGAACCATGTACCGTAGTGTGATCATGATCATAAAAGTTTAATTGTCTACGCGCGGCGGTTGTCTGGTACGCAGTGTATTCGGTTGTGAGATTTGCAGAAAATGCTAGTGAAAGTTTTGTATTAAATCACCTCTTCCGCAGGGGAAAATGCGGCCAGGTAGGTTTTTTTAAAGAGAGATTCAAAGATAATTGGCAAGTTTATTTTCACGTGTGCTACCGTATATAAATAATAAATAATGGAGAGAGCATAACAAATTAACACACACTACACAGTGTGTGAATGGCATGGTGAACACATTTTTTAAAAACCCAGTTGAATGTACGCATGGTCAGTATCAGCACCCAATACAATAATATGAACAAACTGTCAACACACTATGAACACAATGCTAGCGTATTTTTACCACACTATAAAACACCCTTTGTTCAGGGTGTGATAAATAGTGTGCTCGTGTTGTGCAACAGTGTGCTCCACAGTGTGTTCACATTGTGATCACATTATACTCACAATGTGATCACAGTGTGTTCACAGGGTGTTCACATTTTGATCACATGTGTTCACGGAGTGTTCACAGTGTGTTCACATTGTGATCACAGTGTGTTTATATAGTGTTCATTTTGTGATCACAGTGTGATGGGTGTTGACACTGTTAAAACACTTCAATTTAACATGGCCCACACAGTATTATCTTCACAATGTGAACCACACTATGACCAACAGTAATTGTGACCTACTCTTTGACCCACACTGTGAAACTGGTAAGCCCCCATGTATGATAATTTGTCTGCTGAATTGATTTACTTTGTATTCAAAGTAAGAATTATGTTGTTTTTGTCCCATCGATAGTTTTCAACTGCATTGCTATTTTAATTTAAAAGTTTGACAGTTTAATTGTATATGTATAATAATGTTCATAGAGTTTATAAAAATGCAAAATGTAAAAAAGTAAAATGCCAATTAGAATTGAAACGTAGAGGTGCGCCCCCTTGCTCCCCACCCCCTCTACGCCAATGTGCATACGGTCATAAAATTCGGCAATGCTTATCTCATATCGCGCCCACCGCATAGTAAATATTACACATATATATACAGTAATTGTTAATTAAAGATTGTGACCGTGAGAACTGAATACAACGAAAGGTCAAGAGCGAGAGACAATTATCACCGAATTAAATATAATCATTTTTCGTTTTTCGTTTTTCGCGTGAAGCAATCAGCGAGTCGGGTACCTGGTAAAAAATTTTAAAAATGATGTCACCAATAAGCAGATTTGCTCCTACGGTTTCTCTTACATAGATATAAACCTGTATAAAATGATGACCTATAAGGGATACAATAAAAATGGCCACTGCATACAGGTTATCTGAGGTTCCATAACATTGCTTTTCTCTGCAGGGAATACTTTTGGTGACCAATATAGATAGGTTGGCTGCTATAGGCAGGTTGGCTGCTAAGACAGGTTTTACTGTACATTGTCCACCGGGATACCATTGACAACGGGTTAAGATACCCTGCTAATTTCCCAGGCTTACATGACAATATGATAAACACCATATTTGATACATTCAATGTTACACCCTACAAATTGAAAAGGTAAGCCCATGTCACATATTACCGGATAGCGTTGACGGACGCCCGACGGAGAGCCAGGTTTTTAATCCGTTCGTCTCTGTGTTCCTTATCCGTGTCTCGTTCGGCGAATTAGTTCCTCGCCAGGCGACGTACGTTGTTTTATCCGGAGGAATGTTTCGTGCACGAAACAATGGAAACGAATTTCATAACCCGATAATTATTTTGTTTTCGCAGATTTTCCATGATCTGTCTGGCATCCGTTTGAGCTGTCCGGTGATATGTGACTTTCCCAGTTGCAATTGTTGCCCGCTGGTGATTATTACTAATCAAATTCATAAGCAGCATTTTTTTTTAAGGAATGGGCTATGAACGACTGTCAAGGGCGACTATCGGTATCACACCAACATTATGATGCAACGGTGGCGCAGCGCCGAGGAGGGGGGGGGGGGGGGGGGGGGGGGGGTGGGTTGAAGGGAAAATTCTTCACAAAATAAAGGCATACACAGAGTGTGCCCCAATTATTCCTGTGCCAACCCCCCCCCCCCCCCCCCCCCCCTCTCCCAATCGGTCCGACCGCGCTATTACAATTGTTAACTGGTGGTGGAGGGAAAAGCATGGAATGTTCCACTCCCGAGGGATTTTAAATGCTATTGATGGAAGAGTAAATAAGTCCGAGACGTATAGTCGAGGGACTTATTTTCTTCACGAAATAGCATTTTAAATCCCGAGGGGAACATTCCATTATTTTCCCGACAGCAAAGTTAACAACTGTTTCATCTGATTGGCATGTAACAGTACCATGTAATATCCAAACATATTACATTGCAGCTCATGTACTGTATTTACTATGTCAGGTCAGGTAATAAACACCACTGTGATGCAATGTATGAATTTGATACAGAATACGGGAAGTAAAAACCTACCACCCCCCCCCCCCCCCTCGTTGAAAATGTTATCAACATTTACAACGGAGCGGGAGAGGGGGGTACTAACTGCCTTGTTGCCCCCCCCCCCCCCCCCCCCTCTCTCTACCCTACCTTAAAGGGGTAGTTCAGTTTTGGTATAGAGGGCGCTTTAGGAATGTTTGTTTGTGAGGTAATGAAAAACTGAGTGTCAAATTTAAAAAAGAGCATACCATTTTAATGACAGAATAAACTTTATTTGATCAAAATCGGTTCAGAAACAGCTGAAATATCAATAAATATATCCGATCGAAATAAACCTGGGGCCCCCTGGTTTATTCGATGATTTAAGAAAAACAAAATAAAATACTAACACTTTTTTTAAAATTGTACAAAAGAGTTTTTAAATAGTTGTTGATGATCTCTTGTTGATGATATTTTAAGCATTTTTTCAACAAAACATTACATGCACAAGTTTGTATTAAAAAAATGGTTCAAACCAGTGCGTTTTTTAGAAAGCGCCCTCGTGTGTTTTTACAGCACTTTTTTTAATGATAACTGGCTTTTTACTTAGTCGTTTGTAATTGTTTATACCTTTTGAGCATGGTGGAGTTATAACTATTAGTTCGTAATAGTATGGTGCAGGTTTTGGTTACTAAAATTCAGTTTGACCAAAACTGTAATATCCCTTTAAAGGGATAGTTGAGTTTTGGTATAGAGGGCGCTACACAAAATAATTGTTCGTGAGATAATGAAAAACTGAGTGTCAAATACGAAAAAGCATACAATCTTAATGACAGAATAAACTTTATTTGATCAAAATCGGTTCAGATATGGCTGAAATATCCATAAACATTACCATTTGTAATAATTGTGGGGCCCCAGCCGTTAATTTTTTTTTGTAATGCTTCCTCTTTTCAAATAATGTACAAAAGAGGTTTTTTAAATAGTTGTTGATTATCTCTCTATCTAATTACTATTTTAGCAAAACATCACATGCACAATATTTTATTTAAAATGGTTGAAACCAATGAGTGTTTAGAGAGCGCCCTTCTGAGTTTTAACGGCTCTTTTTTAATGATAACAGGCTTTTTACTTAGTCATGTGTAATTTTGTATTCCTTTCGAGCATAGTGGAGCTATAACTATTAGTTTGTAATGTAATGGTGCAGGTTTTGGTTACTAAAATTTAGTTTGACCAAAACTCTACTCTCTTTTCCAAAACTCAACTATCCCTTTAACTACGAATCCTCCGGAGAACAAAAATGATATTCGATGTTATTATGATCGTTGGATGATTGTCTGCGACGGGAAATATTCCAAGACAGCGACCGCTTATCGCGTGGATTTTATTCATAAATCTAGGGATAGATTCGGCGGATCAGGCGGATCAGGCGGCAAACAAAAATGTCAGACATCATTACGGTGCTGGAGTTTTTCCCGGAATTCCTATCTCCTTGGATATTAGGATTATGTGTTATGATGAATAGCAGTGATATAGATGTGGTATGAAGGATAGCGTATCTTCTTTCCCATTCGACCCCCCCCCCCCCCCCCCCCCCTCTCTCTCTTTCTTCCGACACTCAAAGACAAAAAGATAAGATAAGGGCCCCGTTGCAGGAAAGAGTTACCAAAATGGTTACGGTCGATTGTAAAGTTGCAATGAATTGCAAGTAAGAAATTATACACATTTGAACCAATCGGAATTGTGCCTATAGTATGTGTTATAGTCGTCATGATCTGACTTGAAATTAATTGCAGCTTCGTAATCGATTGCAGCTCTTTCGATCTGCATCGGGGCCAAGGAAATACTACCCTTTCTATTAAATCTTTCACATAGTCCATTAGTCAGTGTGCCCCAGCTTCCTTGATGGTTACCACACCGCCCCAAAATCAACAACAATAACAACATCAACAACATTGCATCTTGTCTTGTTTGTTTTTTCTCCTGGGTTTAATATTCAAAAATGAATTGGACACGCTATTTTGTTAAACACACACACACACACACACGCGCACACACACATACACACACACACACACACGCATACACACACACATACTCACACACACACACACACACACACACACACACACACACACACACACCCACACGCACACACGCACACACACACACACACACACACACACACACACACACACACACACACCCACACACACACACACACACACACACACACACACACACACCCACACACACGCACACACGCACACACGCACACACACACACACACACACACACACACACACACACACACACACACACACACACACACACATGCACACGCACACACACACACACACACACGCACACACACGCGCGCACACACACACACACACACACACGCACACATATAAACACAATTTAATCGGGCAAAGTCATCACATTTGGGGAGAAAATGAACCCGTTTTCTTGCACATTCAGTTTGTGTTGAAGGCTCGCTAGGAAGGATGTTGATCGGACGAACGACTTCAGCCCCCTCCCTCAAAGGGATCTAGTAACTTTGTTGACATGTGCAAAAAGTAATTAATGGTTGATTCAATGTATAGTGTTGTTATCCAATATGTCCAATGGGTATTGTGTGAAAATTCCAAGTTAAATGGACGTTATATGGCCGAGTAATGAGCAAAAATGCAAAGTGATGTTCACTAACTCATTTCACTGACTTTATGCACGGTTTCGACGATCCAGTGGATCGTTTAATATCTGAACACTTCAATCGTAAATATCTTTTTAATGAAAGGGAAATTTAAAAAACCGAAACCTGTCCCATGCTTTTTTGTTAATATGAACACAACATGAGAGAACCGCTAGAATTCCAATTGGATTTTGAGGATTTGGACAATGTTACTAAGTCCCTTTAAGCCATAGTTGAACGTAGTTGAAGGTAGTTGAACGTACCGGCATCCGTACCGTACCGTAGTTGTCCGTGATGCTAACTTGGTATTAACTCGGGGGAGCCGTGATCTTCGATTTAATTTTTGAACATGTTCAAAAGAGCGGTACGTTAAAGGCATCCGTGATGCTAACGTACTAAACCGAAGTCTAACGTAGTCTAACGTAGTCTAACGTATTTCTTAACGTACTCAAACGTGCCCTAGCGTATACTCTAACGTACTTTACCGTGCACAAAACCAGCATCAGCACTCTTCTTAGAATTCTTGACCTCCTTGGTCCAGGCATGTTTCAGCAAAAAATTTCACAGACTTGCTCTGTTTAAAATGGCACAATGGCCGTACCACTCCGTGTGGAGTTGCTAAATATACCGTAGTTTGACGTTCTTTAGCGTAGTCTAGCGTAGTGGCTACCGTACTCTACCGTACTCAAGCGTAGTCAGACGTACCACTCCGTACCTGTCCGAGAGCAAGCTGCACCCATATTAGCGTAGTCTAGCGTAGATTATCGTACTTGAACGTACTTATCCGTACCCTTCTGTGGCTCATCACCGTACCTTAACGTAGTTCAACGTACTTTAACCTATAGTTTAACGTACTTACACCACGGCTGACCCACGTTAAGTTACCCTACGGATCAATACGTCCACTACCGTAAATGTGACCGGCCCTTCAACCAAATAAGTTAAGTTCATATTATATGGGACATGGATTGGTATATATGATAATAGGTGATGGAAGGCGTGGGTTCCGTGGGCAGGTGCGTTATTGTACCGTATTTTGTTCATTTTTGTTAGAGGCTTGCAAGAAAATAATCGTTATTCGGACGATCTGACGATTTTAGCGCCATCCTCTTTCAAAAGAATGCCCGCACGCCCAAGAAAGTGGACGAATGATTAAGTGATACCGCCGGGAGCTGGGGTTCATACTTTATGGGACATGGATATAATATGATCGGGTGATAAAAGGGGTGGGT